>PVJO010003770.1:0-119835 GCA_004026905.1 Hystrix cristata | reverse complement strand
GGCCTCCTGTCCGCCCTCACTCTTCCCTCCTGGCGTCCTAAGTTGCTCTCTTGCCCCAGTTCAGACTGTGCTCTCTTATCTGGTCTTTTGCAATACAACCCAAATCGACCTTCTGCCTCCAGCTTGGTACCTTCCCATTTATCATACATCTTGCTGCTTAAAAAGTGATTACTTTCAGAAGTGCGAACTGAGTTGTTTCCTCGCTTAAAACTCTAAAGTAACAGCTACAAAACGAGCTTCAGACTTCTCGGTGTATCATACATGACCTTCACGCTTGGGCCTCAATTTACCCTTGCACCCAACTTCCGGCGCTCTCCGGCCATCCTGGATTCTTTTGTCCACCTGGATCTTGGCTGGTGGGGCTGTCTCTGTTTGCGAGCGGCTCCTCAACTCTGGATCTTCTCTCCTTCCCTTGCGCAGGCTTCTCTTTCCTACAGCAGGTCGCATCTTACGCATGCTTGTTTGCCAGCTTCCTCTCAGCCTGCTCGCTCTCTAAGGGAAGGCTCGGTCCCCCCATTCCCTTCCTCTCTCATCCCCGGGGCCTCGTGAAGTGCTGGGCAGCGGGTAGGGTAGCTGCTTTTTAAATGAACAAACACACCCAGAAGGAGAAGACGTTGCGTAATTCCTCCCCACTGCGATGGCTTCTGTGATGTAGGTGCAGGAGACTGTGGCTTTGGGGAAGTTCATGAACCTCTGTGTTTTCGATTTTACCATAGAAATATTTGAGTTTCACTATACCTGCTTTAAGGCTGAGAAATGGCCTGGATAGTATTTTGAGGCCCCTCTCAGATTTAAGAAACTTTCAGATAAACAGAGTCTATTAGCTCAGATTCCTCTCGCGGCCTAGAAGACTTTTTATGAAAAACATTTTAAATAGTATTAGAATGTATTTGGCACTATTTCTATTATGTACTTGCCTACTAAGAGCCTTAAAAGTGTAGCTGTATTATCCTCACAACAATCCATGAAGGGCTTTTTTTTTTCTTTCCAAAAAAATTTATTATTATTACCATTTTGCAATGAAAGATGCAGGTCCGAAGTCCATGACCAATAGAACCATGATTAAGCAACAATTTAGCCTCACTCTATACTGTCTCAACTTTTGAAATTGTGATTAGGGAGTCAAGTTTTATTTTATTATGATGTAGGCCAAGGGCTGGCAAAGTTTCTCTGCAAAAGACCAGAGGGTAAATGTTTTGTGCTTTACGTTTGTATATTCTTCTTTTCAGAAGGAGGAGAAGAGTATTTTCTTTTCTTTTTGGCTTTTCACAATCTTATAAAAATATAAAAATTATTTTTGGCTTGCGATCCATATAAAAACAAGTCAGAGTAGGTCACAGGGCTTTGTCCTTGTTGGGGTTGGCCTTTGTCTCACTGAGCTCACCAGGTCAGGACAATATTTCTACTAGAACATGAAATCACACAAGGAATGAGCACGTGTTTTAGTGATTCTTGTTTAAGGTCAAGCGGTGTAGTTCTGAGCACACTGGTAGCCCCTGGGGTCCGTCGAATGCCCACTTCTAGACCAGAAATGTCCCCGTCTGCTCTGTGAGTGATTCTCTTGCATAGGACAGCAGGTGCTTGTGAATTCCCCTCTGCTGGCCCCAATAATTCACACCAAGGCTCCCCCCAAAAAGAGATCTGTCATAAAGTATAGAAGAGGACTTAAAATCTTTGTCTGGTCTTCACCTTAATCAACCAACAAATTAAGAAGCTATTCACCTCTTGCCCAATCTCTAGTGTTGCAATGGGGAGTTTGGACCTCAGTTTCTTTATCTGCAAAATGGGGGACAATGAAAAATAAACCCTTAGTGGGTTGTAGTGAGAATAGCACAAGTATTACACTTTGAAGGCCCTTAACAGGCAAGTACATGATCGAAAGAGAAGGAAAGCTCCCTGAAGAAATTTTAAATTCACAGAGAAGGGAAATCTAGCATTTTTTTAAATTTAAAAAACCCTAAAAACTAATAGTATTATTATTATTATTATGTGCTGGGGATTGAACTCAGGGCCTTGTGCTTGCTAGGCAAGCACTCTACCACTGAGCTAAATCCCCAGCCCTGTTAACAACATTATTGAACTCAAATTTGTTGATTTTTTATTTTAGTGGTACATTTTAGATATATATAATAACGTTTGTCATAGGGGATTTGTATCTGTCCATGACATATCTTGCTTGTATTTTTTCCCCAATCCCCTCCTCTCCCTTCAACCCCTCTTCCCCTCCTTGTTTACAAAAGTTTTGTTTCCATTTTTTCCTTCTATTCTCTTTTTTTTACCTTGTCCCTCTCTTCTTTTCCCCTCCTTCCTCCTTTGTTCCCCTTCCCATTTGAACAATGTCTTCCACTTTCCCCAATATATATTATACATTTTGATCTTTATTTATGCTTCTAGCACCCTGCCCAGAGAAACAGTGTGGTAAATTTGGATGCTATACAATATACAAACTGAAAGTGTCTGATTCAGGAGATTTTAATATATTGATGGAGTTGTACAACCATGACCACAATCGAATTTAGATCATTTTTTGTTATTTCAAAACCAGTACTCTACCCACTAGCCATCATCTCCCAATCCTTCCCCTCCAAATCTAGGCAACACTGAGCTCCTTGGATCTAGTGTTTCTTCACCTTTTTTAGGAGAGAGACCTTCCCTGAAGGCTGAAAAACACAGTGGATGCTCTGATGGAGGAAAGTGCTGGGAGGGGACACACAGCCATTGGTCTATATCTGTAGGGGATGCTTGCTGTCTCCCAGAAGCCTCACCATTGGCTCAGGTTCAAATGACCTGTTTTAAACAATTGGAGAAGAAAATAAATGCTTAAGTGTGTGGTATTGATTGAAGAATCTGTGCCGTCCTGGACCTGTCATTGCTCTGCCCACCTGTTTCCAGGTCTCCAATATCTCCGGGTCATCAGTAAGCAAGATCCATTGTCGTGGCCTGTGGTCTATGCCATTTGATTCACCCGAGACCAGCACGATGTGCCACAGGCTGGCTCCCCTGCGGTCTTGCTGCTCCTTATCTCTGTGTGTTGTGCTTTCCACCCAGCGCATCTAATGGGAGGTCATGGCTGTCTAACTCTGCAGTCTCCTCTGAGTGTTTTACCACCAGTCAGGGACAGGCCCTCTGGGAAGAGGGAGGCACAAGCTGTGTCCTCAGACTCTTGTTCAATGGAGCATGTGTTCAAAATAAATTTTATTCTCCCTTCAAAAGGGTGACTTTGCAATGCTCCCCCTGATCTGTGGAGAACGCCAAGGCCAGTAGACCTGAGATATGGGCAGGGGAACCCCCTGGGCACCTGGGGGTGTCTCTGCGGGTGCTTGGCATCTGCAGCAGAGGTGGAGGCCCCGAATCTGACATCGGCTCTTCTCACAGGTTTGTTTTCATGGCTACTGTGCTGGATTTAATAGTGTCCTGCAGATGTTCATCCTCCTGTGGAATGCGACCTCATTTGTAAATGAGGTCTTTGCATGTACCTTACTTAAGGATGTCAGGATGAAATCCTATGAGATTTCAGGTGGTCACTGAGTCCAGGGACTGGTGCCTTGTTGGGGGAGAGAACACACAGAGAATTGGAGGGAAGAGCAGCATGCGGAGACAGAGGCAGAGACTGCAGTGTTGCCCTGCTAGTCAATAAACACGTGGGCGTATGAGACACTAGAAGAGGTAAGGAGAGCTTTAGAGCCTTCGGAAGTCACCTTGACCTGACATTTGGCCTTCATAACTGTAAGAGAATTAATTTCTGTTGTTTTAAGCCACTGGTTTGTGGTACTTCGGCAGCATCCTGAGGAAGCTGAACAGCCACCTTCTAATTGCTCCTATGGCAGCTGGCTGACCCCTGCATGGACGGAGACCCTGATTCCTGGGTGCCCTGGATGGTGCCCGGAAAGAGCACTGGTCTTGGAGCCTCTGATTCGAGGGACCTGCCGGAACTGATGGCTGGAATATTCAGCTAGCCCCCTGATTTTTCTGTGTGTTTGTGCCTGTGACCTGAGAGGGAGCCCATTCTTCCCTTCTTTCCCACTAGACTTCCTGTCAATACTTCAGAAACTCTAATGTGAAACCTTGTGAAAAAACTACACACTGCCCTCTGAAATTACCCTTCTCTTTTCTTTCCTCCTCTGAGATCTTGGCTCAGAATCTTCACTTCATCTGGGATAATTCTTCCCACAGTCATCACAGCCAGTGTTCAACCTGCAGGGATACACACGATGACCGGAATGTTTGTCTTGTCCCCTTTCCTTGGTTGTGGTTCACTCAAGGGAGGGCTCGCTCATGCTCAGCCTGCAGCCAACATTGAGTGAAGCATTTTGTAATGTCTTCATTTGTCATTCATGCTACACATTATCCAGTCTAAAAAAATAGTTTATATGCAATGTAAAAGCTAAAGGTAATATACTTATTCTGGTACTTTTAGATAGCAAAGAGCCATGTTTTTCCTCATGAGAATTTTCTCTTCATGGTCTTCCCAAATGTCACTGAGTTTGGTTAAAATTGCAGAAGACGCTATCATGTTATTTTAAGTAAGAGTCAGGCTTAGGTTTGCATCACCCAGGTTTCTACCCTCACGCCACCATCTACTTGGCCTGCGGCCAGGAATACAGCTAATGCTTGAGAGGCACAGGGGTGCAGATGGCTCAGCTGTAAGGAGAGACGTCGTCCCCTTGAGGGCTGGAGAGAGCAGGGAAGGTGGTAGCAATTAGGAACTAGCTCTCCTCATCCCCCCCAATCCACTATTACTGCATGTCTTTGGTTTCAAGATGGCAGAGATATATAAGATCTATATTTATCTTCAGTGTAAGGTATTTTTTTGCTATCTAGAGGTACTAGATACCATGTGTCAGGCCACTAGCTCATAGATATTATTCTTCCCATTTAACAGATGAGAAACAACTGAGTCCCAGAGATCTTAAGTAATTTGCCCAGTTAGTTAGAGGTGATGTCAGGATTTGAATTTAGATACTCTGCTCCAGGATCTGGGATCTTAATCATTACAAATATTAGACTCAAATTATTAAGTAAGCAAGCATAGAAATAAATGCATCTATTGAGTGGCCCTGTTTGAATGCAATTTTTCTTGCTGTTGCTTTAAGCCAGGGCAGAATTTTTAAGACCAGACCACACATTATATTAATAATGGAAGTGATGCAACATTTTCTTCGTTTTCTTCATGAACTATGCTAGTAGAGCAGGTGCGTGGGTTTCAGTATAGACAGAACTGGGTTTGAACCTATTTACTAACTGTAGGATTTGTAACTGAATACCTAACTTCTCTCAATCTCAATTTACTCTCTGGCAAATTCCTCGAGGGTTTGCCATGAGGCTCCAGTGAAAGAGTATGTATCAACTGCCTGGCCCAAAGTGAGACCCAATAGATGGCATCTTGCCTTTGTGAGAACCGTGTATTTAGTGGTCTTTGGGCTTATCGTCATGATATAATGGTGTGCCGCAATCACTTGTGAGGTACGTGGTTTCTTCTAAATTGCAAAGAAAGTGCTAATACTCATAAATGATAACTCCTTTTTTAGACTAAAGTACAGTAAAGGTTATCTCTGCATTAATGCCACTTTTGCTGGAATTCTCATTCTATGTGTTGAAAAGGAAGAAGAGGTAAAATTAATTGGTGAGGAGGGAGTTGCGCACAGTCTGGGTATATGGAAGGAAATGTCAAATGTCAAATGTGAGGTGCTGGAAAAACAAGTCGAGGCCCTGGGAGCTCATCTGATTGTCCATCTCATTGGTAATGAGCCTACCTGTGTGCTGTGGTCATCTGGGAGGAACAAAGGTTAATCTATATGCAGTGCGCTAAGCAGTATTTGCAGAAGAAGTAAAAAACTGTGTCCTGCTCTCATTTGTGTAACTTATTTTCAAATGTACACATATACACAGACACACACACATATACAGTTGGGATTAATAAAGCAATTTAAAGGCATAATTGAATTCATGGTTGCTGCTTGTCATTATACATTTCTTAATCATCAAATGCTAAAAGGATGATTATGTAGAGGTAAAAAAAATTGATATTAAAAAGGACACAACATGCTCAGAAAGATCAAAAACCCTGACTCACCGATGGAAGTGTGCAGTGCAGACCTGTATGATCAGTTGCTTGGTGGCCACATCTGTCTGCCCCTCAGAGTGACGAAACATGTGGGGAAGGTGACCAGAGGCTGGGAAGGAAGAAAATCAGAACTCCAGCTAGACCTGTGTATACTGTGGCAACATCCAAGGTTGTGGGGACAGGGTTCTGTAGGGGAAAAGTGCTTTCCATAAAGTACTTCTTAGGTTTGTAGATATCTAGCTATTTTCAAGATCATCTCAAGCTTGTGTTGAGATTGTAAAGCCATATCTGGCTCTAGGGAAGTGGGCTGCCAAGGGCTGTGCTCAGGGGCAGAGACTGGGGCCTATAGAACTAGGTGGTAGAGGAATGCTGAACAAAGAATGAGACAAGATGGATGCTGAGATGCTGCCACATAAAGCTGGGCCCGCAAGAAGGGTCCTTGGCAGCAAAGTCCACCATGGACTCAATGGCCATGCGCCATTTGGGGGAGGTGGCTTTTGCTCCAAAAAGGCTTCCTACTTAAAAAACGGGGGTGCCAGGTGTGCAGGAAGCAAGAGGCTATTCCTCACAGGTGGGCAAGTCGAAGCCAGGCAGAAAGGAAGTATGATTTTCCTTGTCAGCATGCTGCGTGGGTAGCCATCCATCATTCATCACTGGGTGCACATCTTTAGTGACAGAGACCAAGGATCTTTAGGGGTGAAGTGGAGTCACATTCCTCTCAGGAATCCCGTTCCTTTTTACATATTGGAGATGGGGCCTTAGGGGCTTGCTGCAGTGGGTCCCAAACTGTGATTTGGAAGGAGGCAAGCTTGTGAGATTGAGTGCAAGTTCTTGAGGTTCTGAGTTATGGTCCACTTATTTTTGTAAAAGGTTTCAGTAGTACACATAAATGCAAATAAATAAAATGATTCCAAACAAAATGGGGAGTGGGTCTATATATGTGTATGCGAGGGGTGGGGAGAGTGAGAGGGAGACATCTACTAGAGAAGAAAGAAATTTCTGCTTATATGTGGAAAATGTGGCATCCTTTCAGAGGTGGGCCTAGAATATATATTTCCTTCCATTTCCATGTTTCTGGAATTTGCTGTCTTCCATTTTGCAGATTTTTATTATCGCTTTTTATTGGAAGTCATATGTATGTGCATTGTGCTAGGTGGGCTAGGTGATTTAAAGATAATATAATACCTAGGCCTTGTAAAGATGTAGTGGCATTGCCATGGAAGATGAGGAGGCTCTGGGACATTAAATGACTTTTTCAAGGTCGTGGATTTCTATGAGGTTAAGTGGACATCAAGCTCTGTTTTGACTGGTTTGAAAGTCCCTGTTTATAGCTGCTAGGCACATTTCCTTGTTTCTATACTTTCCTATGCTTGCCCAAAACTTACTTTGGAGTATTGGAATCTTAGAGGCTAGAATTAGAATCTTGGAACTATTGTTCAAATCTTTGTCTCAGATTGTGTGTAACAGGATCACAAACTTAACTTCCTACCTGACATAGATGGGCAAAAGAATAAGAGATTCTACTTTTGTGTATAACCGATCAGGTCTTTCTCCTGAATTTCTACTTAGTGGAGGAAATGCATGAACTATCCAGTCAGATATAACCCTAGTCCAATTTTAAAAATTGTAAAGTTAAATAGTCCCCTTGGGTAAAGTTCAATTTCTCTCTAGGAAAAGGGAGGGGAAAATATCTCTTTTCTCTTTGGCACTGGGGCCTGTGGGAGAGAGGTGAGGCAGACAGCTAAGTCCGGATATACAGCGCTGGCTTCTGTACCTCACTGCCTCAGTCTTAGTTCTCAAGAAAAAGGGTCATTTCTCCTTCATCCCACTGTGTGGCGTGGGAAGAGTGCCCTTTCTCCAAGTGGCTACTTAATACCTGGGCTGCCTTTCCATCCTTTTTCCTTTTCCTTCTAAACATCCCTCCGCCTCCCCTCAGGACACGACTGGGGAGCACATACAGGAATCGTGCACGGAGTTGACAGCAGGCCTGCCTCGGTGGACATTAATTTCCGGGGGGACATTAATTTCGTACTTGATTTCCGGGACCTGCTCACAAGGTCTTGAACTATCTGCAGTAAATGTAGCTTTCCTGTGCTTGAGAAAAGGAGATGACGTCGGTTCTTCCCGGGACAGCTGGCTGGCAGCATGCCTCTCTGCCTGGCCATGGTGTTAACCCCCTTACTGGTTTCTGGTGCTGAAGTGTGACTTAGGCTAATGTCTCTTGGTCGGCCATCTTCCTGCCTGCCTCAGTCACACCTTGGCTCCTGGTGGCATCTTACAACTGAGCCTCATACCACGTCTCTGCTGGCCAAAAAGTCCACTCCTGGGTCTTAATGTAGGTTCATCCTGCTTTGCCATGGTAACTTCCAACTCAGCGGCCACATACTCCAGAACTCCCAGCAATTCAGTCACCCCAAGAAGCCTGCCCTGTGCTTGACACATTGCAGGGCTCTCTCTGGCTGAGGCCCAGGCCGCTGGTAGATTTTTCCCACCAGGGTCTCCCAAAGTAACCAGATGGATGTCTTCTCCCATCAGCATGCTCACCAGCTTATCTAATTTGCTGACTCTCTCTCGCAGCCTAAATCCAGAGAAGGGAAGAAAGTTTTGACTCTGTTGCTCTCTGTGTCTCATCCTCTTCCTTCCCACCATACTCAGATCCAAGACCAGGTGGGCTTTCCTTCCACCTTCCCTTGCCACAGTCCCTCTCTCCCCAACAGGCTTTTGCATGCAGAAGCCACCTGTGGTTGAGCCCAGGTGCCGAAGGAAGGAACGAAGAGATTTGGGTAATCCTTTCTCAAGTCAACAGCTTGGCTTGCCAGCCATTACGGAGCTACAACAATCTGAATTTTGACTTTAAAAGCTGAATACCACCTCATTTTTCCTTTATGTTCATCTAGAACAATATCTAATCTTTTCCCAGATGTCTTGCGTGGAAAATGCAGGAAAAATGTACTCAGACAAAAGAAAAGCCACATTCATTTTCAAATGCCTCAGTTTAAAGAGGCTACTCTTAGGATTATGGGCTAGAATGCATTCATTTAACAAATATTTCCCAATTATGGCCTAGGTGCTGTTCTTGGCAATAGAGATATTGGAGTAAATAAGGCAGACAAAAATGCCTATCCTTTGGAAGCTTGAGTTCTAGTGAAGTGGGGAGACACAGAAATAAACACAGAGGGAATGTAACTGTACTGTGCAGGATGTGTGTGCATCTAAGATGTTGAACAGCGGCGAATGCTAAGGAAAGAAGTGACGCCAGGCGGGAGACAGGCGAGCAGATGGGCACAGAGCCTCGGGGAGTGGCAGCTCGTGAGTGAAGCCTGAAGGAGATGAGAGAGAGAGTAGGGTAGGCTGGTGGAGGTAAAGGACTGAAGACAAAGGTCCTGGTCCTTTGGATTCCTGGAGGAACAGAGGAGGCCAGTGACTGGGGAGGAGGCGAGTCTACACTGCACGGGAAGGCGTGGCACAGATGACACCAAGCCTTCGTCAATGAAGTAAGATGCGGAGCAGCTGGGAGTTCGGAACAGACGAGTGACTTCAACTGACTTCTGTCCTAGCAGAACTGCTCTTGGCTAGTGTCTTCACTGCAGTTAAGCTGCAGTGGCCCGGATGCCGCTTAAGGGAGTGTGTTCTTTTGTATGGAAAGCCACGGAGGCTGCAGAAGTGGGATGGGCTTACTTGTCAGATAAATACTCTCTCTTTCAGTTCCCAAAGAGCAGAGCTTGGCAAAATTACTGTCTGCGGGTCAAATCTGCCCTCACCTGTTTTTGTAAATAAAGTTTCACTGGAACACAGCCAGACTTTTTCACTTACGACTTGTCCATGGTGGCTTTGGTGGCATATTATCAGAACTCAGCAGCTTCTATAGAGGTCAGAGGGTCTACACAGCCTAAAATATTTAGTAACTGGACCTTTTTAAAGGAAATGCTTACTACCCCCATTATAGGAAACAAATACTGGAAAGACAACTAAGAAAAAAATAAAACAAACAAACAAAAAACCAGTCATGTGAGATGTGGGAATACACCTAGCTCAAAATTAAAAGATGTCAAAATAATTTTATACTAAAAGTACACCATAGAATGAAAAAGGAAATAGGACTTTAGTTGAAGCAGAACTTCCTAGACATTTGGAGGTTTGGGGACGTCGGGAATGAAGGTGGGAAGGCTGTTGTGTAGGCAGCAATAATTGGTAAGGGTTTGCCCAATGGGATGTCTGTTCTCCCCAGGCAGGAGCAACCTAGTGGATCACAAACTCAAAGTGAAAAATTCCATCACAGATTAATTTGGATGCACCCTCAGCTGACCTGATTGGCTAATTGCCTTGCCTTCATCTTAAGTGTATTGCTAAGGGAAATGCCGATTTAGTCTAAGAGATCAACCCCTTTCTATTATCAGCTCCCGTATATAAATGTCAGATAATAGCTGGTAATAGTCGTAGTACTCTTAGAAGTGTGTTTAATTTTGCAAAAGTAATGAGGCTTTCTTCCCCTCTCAGATTCTGTCCCAAGCTTCATTTTGCTTCGCATCACAGCTCAGCAGGAGGCAGCCTCCACAGGAGGACACTTCCAGCCAGCGCAGGATGGCAGACACTGAGTGGACAGCTTTCATCTCCCTTCTTACCCAAGCTATCTGTGAAGCAGCTGCCGGCCCTCCTAAGTGCCTGGCTTCACAGGTCTAATTGGTTCCACTCAATGCTTTCGTGGTCACCAAGACATTTTCCAAATTACTTATAATTAATGCTCCAGTCATTACGAATGAATGAGTTGTCTCAGGCTGACTCCAGTTCCCTATTCAATGGCCCACACAGGCTGCCCAATCAGAGTGGGGTCACAGAGGCCACGGTCACCTGAGGGGAGGGAACTATCGCCCACAGTTGTGTCTGCGGCTGCTGGCAGAATCCTGCAGGGAAAAGGTTTGGCGTAAGTGGTAGTTGCTCAAGGTGCCTGACGCTCTTATGCTCCCTCTGCAGTCCGCGTGGCCTCTGGAAGGGGAACGCCATTGCCGGGCCACTCACGTGCATAGACAGCCCTTGATGCTGATGCTGAGCCAGGCCTGTGCCACGAGTTTGTAGAGCAGTCTTGTGGAACCGTCCTCACACTGTGGAAGTGGGGGCTGCAGGGCTGTCTCTGGCTGTGCCCATCATTACGATGTGTCACCTTGAAGGTACTAAGAAACACTTAGCAGATTAGTAAAGTGCATTTCTGGGTGAATCTGAGAATGACTGAAATTCAGGCCAGCAAACTAAGGGGAGGAGACTCACCCCGGTTGTGGGTGGTATGAACCAATGTATTTGAAATAAAAAGGAAAAGAAGAAAACGTGTGCCTGATTTGAAGAGCTCTGTCTTCCTGAGCAAGTGCACATTGGACACTGGTGTGCAGGTCTCCAGCTTCTTTAGCCTTTTGGTGCAGACTCTCACTGAGGACTCTGAAGTCCAGGCCTTCAATCCTGGACTGCTGCTGTGGCCGTGAGCCCCTTTATTCTGAGGCTCACATCTTCCTCAGCAGTTACTGGGTCCACTGTATTGCTGGGGGCTCTCTTGCCTCTGATTCTGTAAGCCTAATGAAGAAATCCTCTTCCGTATTTACAAACATATTTCCTACTGATTCTGTTCCTCTGTAGAACCCTAACGAATACACTGGCTTTGACTTAACTAACTTTGCAAAAGCCTATAGTGATACCATTTAAGAGTCTCCCTTCTGTGCCTAGACTGGATGAGACAGTGTTTTTTCCCTTTAACAGGCTTTGTGTCTATGTCAGGGACTGGTTATTTCTTCCTGCTGGGTCCCTGGTCTCAGCTGGTATATACCTCCTGAGATACTAGAAGCTAGACTGTAGGTTGGATGGTAGGCTAGGAGGGTGGTAGGCTAGGAAGATGGTAGAATGGGATTTAGGTTGTGTGCTCTTTGTAGACTTGGAACTAAAGGGAAAAATAGAATAATCAGCCCAAGAGAAACACAAAGTTTTCAGGGTTGTGACTTTCTAATGATCCAATACAAAAATACCCAGTATAACACCAGTGAGAAAGGACTGTGCCCAGCCACCACTCACCGGGTGGACTTACAAACACCAGACACCCTGCTAGCCAGGATGGGACACTGAAGCTGGTCTGTGATTGGCAGGGAGAAACGGGGGAAAGAGAACTGGGGGAGGCATTCTAGGCCCAGGGATTAACTTGGGGAAAAGCACGGAGGGAGAAAAGCAAGAGGAAGTCCAAAAAATAACTAGTAGATAAGTTAGCTACAGTGACAGGAGCATGAAGAGGAGAAGCTATTGTGCACTGAGCCCTTTCCTGATGGTGTGAATGATATCAAGAGAAATGGGACTATATAAAGATGAAAGGTACTCGATCCATCTTCTAGAGGCGCCTGCAGGTCACATTCAGCCCCTCTGTGCATCACCGTGGCAGACAGTCAGCTGGGGCAGCTAGCACCTGGGCTGGTGTCCCCGAAAAGATGCTGAGCATTCCACAGCTCAGAGGCCTTATCCCCAAGGGCCTGAGTTCCTGCCCAGGGTGGTGGGGCTGCTGTCACAGAGGAGCCAGCAGAAGGGGTTTTAAGATCTTAGGGTTAATTTTATGTGTCAACTTGACCGGTACTCCATATGTCCAAAGTCCAAACATTTGGCCAAGTGTTGCTCTGTGTGTGTCTCTTCTGTGTGTGTTTCAGAAACACACTGAAAAGTTTCTGAAAGAGACTAACACTTGAACTGATAGAATGAGTAAAGCTGATGGCCTCCCCGGTGTAGGTGGGCCTGATCCAATTAACTGAAGGTCTGAATAGAATCAAATGGCCAAGTAAGAGAAAACTACTGCCTGATTTTTTTTTTTTCTTTCTGGCACAGAAGCTTGAACTCAGGGCTTTCACACAGAGCTACATCTTAACCCTTTTTTATTATTTTGAGACAGGTCCTTTTTAAATTGCTAAATTGCCCAGGCTGGACTCAAACTTACTATCCTCTTGCCTCAGCTTTCCAGCGTGCTAGGATTACAGGAGTGTACTCCCCCACACAGCTATTCTTCCTGACTTCTTAAACTGGGATATTTATTGTTTCTGGCCTTTGGACTTTGATTGCAGTCTTGCTGTTTCGTTGGTCTCTAACCCGCTGGTTTTCAGAGTCGAAGTTAAATTGTTAGTTCTCTTGGTTCTCAGGCCTTTGGCCTTGGACTGGAGCTACATGTGGGTTCTCTTGGGTCTCCAGCTTACTGACTGCAGGTCTCAGGACTTCTTGGTGTCCGTGATTTGGAGAACCAGTCTTTTACAATAAATATGAGTATGATGCACTATTGATTGTGCTTCACTGGAGAGCCCTGACTAGTGCATAAGCCCAGCTGACATCCAGGAGGAAGCCATTAGTCTCTGCTTCTCAGATGCTGTGACTCAGTCTGCCGCCAGCTCTGGGCAGTCTGGGGCATACACTGGCCGTCGTCTACATAAGCAAAGCAGTCAGAGAGCTTGCTACAGGGACAGAGAGTGAGGCCAAGGGTGCGGGAAGTCCCCACTCTTGGCCCTCAGCCCAGCCAGGCCACCTTTGAGCCTTGCACTCCCCAGCCCCTTTCAGGCTTCTTCCAGGGACTGCTGTGCTATGGCTTCTACTCCCAGGGCACGATGGATAAGGTGGAAAATGACATTTTACTTTGTGATGTCACAGGGAATTGCAGTTAGGAACCCCCCCCCCTTAGCCCAATGCCACTAAAAAGAAGAAGGGTTATTATCCTTTGTTTTCTCTTCTTTTCTGTCTTAGCAAAACGTTTTGCCATCAAGTAAACATTTTTCCTTAAAGATTTTCATTTTGCATGAAACACTGCAAGTGGAGTGAAAGGGAAAGGAAACCCTCCAGCCACAGGGGTGTCCTGGACCGCTCATGCCGTGCTGCCCCTGTCTGGAGAGCCAACCTGTGTGTGTTTGTCCCCAGCTCCGTTCTGTACACATGGGGAGGTGGGGCTCATACAGAAGGGCATTTTTACAAGATGTCAAAGGATGTGGTGTCCATCCAGTGCAGTGCACAGATAAAAACCCTTTGTATTTACAGATTCTTTCATCTTAGCCCAAAGTGCTATCCTGTATCTACTTTACCTCCTTTATCTGCTGTGAATCCAGGAGGTGAGGAGCAGGAAGGATGAGCCCTTCTTTCAGAACATGAAGAAATTTAGGACAAGGTGGATTAAGTGATTTGTTGTCAATCATACAGTGAAGAGTGGGTTAGAAACTTGGCTCTTCCGTCCTCCCCTCCTTCCCTTTCTTTAACCTCTCCATCGTTTTCTTTTCTTCATCAGCCACTTGTAGGGAACCTAGAGGTAGTGTTTTAGGTGCAGATGATACGGGAATGGGGAGGATAGAGGTCCTGGCTTGGAGTCATTCTCTGTGAAACAGGAAACTCAGGCCTGGTGGCTCGGAAGTGAAATGCAGTGTGCTGAGAGGCAACAGGAAAGGTTTGAACACGACACTATGAATTGCCACATGTGGGGAAGGCAGAATTCCCAGAGTATTTATAGATTTTACCCCGGAAGCCACACTTAGGTCAGCTACATTGGAAGGAAGTATAGGAGTTTTATAAGTGGAAGAAAAGAGGGGCATTTCAGGCCGACAAAGCGGCTTGTGCAGATGCATGGCCTCGTGCAAGGGCGTCCGGAGGTCAGAGAGGCATGAGCCTGTCAGCGCGGCGGCGGAAGCTGCGGGGCTCCCTTTGGACTCATGGAGGGACTTACAACAGGAAGTTCACACCCTCTCATCACAGCTCCACCACAAGAACAGAGTTCAGGCGGTGGTGTCATAAACACAGATGAATGCTGCCTGCCTGTTGCCAGCCTTTGACGGTTGCTTCTCTTTCTTCAACAATGAAGAGCAGCATGTCAATCTAATGACTGTCATATTATCGCCCATTAACTTCATTATTGGACACTAACTGTTTCTAGTAATAATTCATTCACTGGTAATGACTTGGTGTCCAATTCCTGCTTAATTACTGTCACACATGCAATCAGACGAGTGTGCCGGGGTGCTCTCTCCGTCTGGGATTGGGCAGATCAGCCCCGGCTCAGAGCAGGTGGGCTTTTACTGGCTGAGACAGAGGGCAGTCACAGCATGAGTGACAGGGTGGGAGAGTTCTCCTGGGGACTCTAAAAATCCGCAGTACATTTTTCCCTGCCCAGGGGCTTCTGGCCAGCTACACGGGTCTGAGTGCACACGTTTATGTGTGTGTGTGTGTGCGCGTGTGAGTGTCATGTGTGCCTGTTGACTGATGTGCACGCTTCGCTCGGAGGAAAAAGCAGGCTTTTCTCTCACTCAAAGGACAGTAATTGATATCCAGCCAGAAGCTTTGGTGGATTAAGTTTTATAACCCATGATATGTGGAGGCCTCGGCTCCCAAATTACTCCGACTCCACTGTAATTATCCACGTTTATTTGTGAGCAGAGATATGCTGCTTATTTGGAAGACCAAGAGGGGATTTCTGAAACTCCCTGAGGTTGTAGATAATGTTAGAAAGAGGAATTCAGTCTGCTTTGAGGTTTAGGCGCCAGGTGGATGTGAAACATCGCAGTATGGAGAGGAAGAAGCAGAATGAAGCTGGAGGAGAGAGGATGGACCGAGCATGTGAGGAGGCCTCTCAGTGAGCCTGTGACCTCAGCTCAGCCCGCTAAGCTGTCCTACCAGCACTGGAGCAGATGACTCCTAAGAGAAGCAACTCTACAGATCTCAGGCCACAAGTGGCCTGAGAAGTCAGCACTGTCCAGGAACAGGTGCATCTTCATTCTTCCAGGCAAAATTGTACCAGACCAGCGTGTCTTTACAACTTTCTAGACAAATAATTAATGAACAAATCTTTTCCTGCATATTTTTTGACCTCAGATTCACAGAAGTGAGTTGATCAGACTTCTCAATTCGTGGTATGACATTAACATCAGTCCATGCAAGAAGCCTCTATTATATTCCATGCTTTGTGCAGCCTCTGGGCTCTCTCTTCCCTCCTACACCCCTCCTTTCCTCCCTCCCTGTATAGATGCTTGTGTTTCAGGTATGTCCTTGGTGACTATATTGGTTTTCTTGGTTGTCTTACCAAATGATCGCAAACCTAACAGCTTTAGACAACAAAAATCCATCATTTCACCATTTCTCCTACCCTAACCCTAACCCTAAGTCAAGCAGACTTGGTTGGATACCCTGCTGAGGCCCTCACAGGTTGCAATCTAAGTGTTGGCTTGTCTTGGTTCTTACTGGAGGTTCTGGGGCAAACTGCTTTCATGCTTACTGGTTGATGGTCCTTGCTGGCTGTGGGCGGGAGCCATTCTTAGCATCCAGAGGGGCCCTCATTTCCTGGTTTGAAGTTTCCTCCACCTTCAGAACGAGCAATGCTACTTGGATCCTTATTGTGCTTAGAGTGTCTCTGATTAGAATCTCTTCACCTTCTTCCTTCCTGTCTGCTTTTAAGGTGTCACATACCCAATCCAACAACACAGGATAATCTTCCCATCTTAGAGTCAGATGTTTAGCAATCTTAATTATATCTGCAATTAAGGCCGTATAAGTCAACATGCTGACAGTTCTGGGGATGAGGGTGTAGACTCTCCTTGGAAGTCATATTTTGCCTCTGCAGTGGCCCAAATTTGTTTGCTTATTCGCAGGAATAGAGTTAAAATTTAATGTTGTTTGTGTGTACTACGAAAGTCACAGAAATGATTTTGTGTTATGTCATTGTTTCTTACATTTACTTACTTAAAATTACATTTTGAAATATTGCCTGTTCATTGTTTCTGACCATTATATAGCATCTTGTCACATTCATGTTATAAATATATTGCATTTTACTTACCCATCTCCCTACTGTGAATATGGCAAACTCGGCTGTAAGGTGTAGTGTGCCTCTCTCTTGTAGAAATCTGTCTAACATTCCTCTGGGATATACATTCAACAGGGGATTGCTAGGTGATAGGGTGAAGTACGCCCTGCTCCCCAAGTGTTCCCAGGTGCAATTTTAAATGGCTGCACAAATTAATCTCCCTTCAGCAGAACACAAATATCCCATTTCCCCACATCTTTGGCCATGCTCGGTACTGAATCTTGGCTCCACCACTGTCTCGCTATGTAACTTTCCCTCGGTTTCCATCACTGCAAAGTGGAAGGCTAATGGCAGCTTTTTCATAAGGTCTCATGAAAAATGAAGTGAGCCAGTGTGTGCTTTGCTCAGAACAGGCTCTGGCACACAGTAGGTGCTATTACTATTGTTATCTTATTTTCAAAAAATTAAAATACGATGCACACAGGGTAGCGATTTAAAATTTTTAGTTGACATTTTTTAATTATCAGGGAAGATGGAACATAATTTCATATACTTACTAGCCACCAAGTTTTCCTTTATCTTCCTATGACTGGTCTGTTTTATCTTTAGTGAATAGTATTTTCCAGTGTTTCATGGCCTGTGTTCATCCCTACAAATATTAAAACCAAATCCTTCACTATGACTAATATTTAAATTGGTTTACATGCTGTGAACTATGTAGAATAACTGCTTGCAGAAGAGAGTTACTGGCAAATAATAGTTCTTGTTACACATTGATGTGTTTGACAAGCGCCCTGACTGTGCAGTCACACCCTACCTTGGTCTGGTGCTGTTTACTGCCCTGGGAGGCCGGTTCCACCTCTTGGAGAATGTTGCTATCATCAGGTTTGTGGATTTGATTCTGGTCTGCTGTGTCCTGGTTTCTCTCAGTCCACACCTCAGGAACAACAAGTTGATAACCACACCATTTATTGGTCCCAAAGGAGAAACTATCAGAGAGGAAGGAGTCTGGCCTCCTTTTACTCTATCTCCACCACCGGAAAAATGCATAAAAGGCGTGGGTGAGAAACAGAAGCATTTTTTAAATGTAGGGCAAGGATCATTACAAATGGGCCAGTCTGCCTACAAACTGACAAATGGCACTTTCTTGTAGGTAGAGAAAGCATGATTCATGACTTAAAAACAAAGGGAATTTAATTTAGTAAAGCATTTTATGGGGTTGGAAATCAGTAAATCCAAACACTATTAAAATAATGAAATACTCTCACTGTTTAACTAAATTAGATTGCTGCTTTTAATTTTTTGGTTTTTGATTTTATTCATTATCCTGGTAATTGAAATATCAGTTCTGAAAAGTTACAAATGAACCACCTGTAAGTTTGGACATACCCAAAGGGTGATATATTCTTACAGTTTATTGTTCACTTTTTCTTTTCTGTTTTTTACAATCCTTTACAATTTTAAAAAATCTTTACTGATTTGGAAATCTTTAATGAAAAGTGACCACACGGAGCCAGAGGCAAATTCCCCAGAGAGCAGGGAGGTGAGAATGGGTGATACCAGAACAGATGGCCGGATGTTGCTTGCTGGGAGGGAGTCGGGTTCTGTGGTTCAAAGGGGCCTGAGGAGAAAGAATCTGCTGCGATCAAGAGCAAAGGGCACCCTGCCAGACCAGCTGGTGAGCAGGACACGGGTTTGCCTGTCCTGGACGACTGGGAAGAGACTCTCCCCTCGTTGGGTGAGGACAGCACAACACTCTGCCCGGG
Source organism: Hystrix cristata (assembly GCA_004026905.1). Lineage (NCBI taxonomy): Eukaryota > Metazoa > Chordata > Mammalia > Rodentia > Hystricidae > Hystrix > Hystrix cristata. The sequence continues at coordinate 101,228 of PVJO010003770.1, read as the reverse complement.
TTTCAACGGTTCTCATGGAGCAGCTTCTGATTTGAAGCTAAAAAGTAGAATTGTTTTGAATCTTGTGGTTTTCTAACCCAATAAAATGAATTTTACTCCCAGCTGGGAAAACTACCTATGTTAATTATAGACATAGTTATAAAAATAGATACAGGTAATAACCAAGCGGCGTAGAGCAGGAGGACCCCCGCCACGCATTCCTCCAAATTCCACTATGAACTGTGAAGATGTCGATCTGTTTTCTCCTCAGCCAAGAGGAAAGCATCTGCAAGAGGACTCTCGGGCTTCCCCTAAAACCCCTGCCTGGGGGCGGTTGGGGGCTGGAGGCTCGTCTCAGCCTTTGCCATGTCCAGTGTCTGTGGGAGCTGGCCTTGCGACTCGGGTGATGGCTTTCCCAATCCGCTGGGGACAACAGCTTGAACTCGGGAGCCCCGTCCTGATCAGGATCATTTCTGCTCTGGTTGGGTATTGGTCTGACTAGTCTCTCTTGAAGGATATCTAGATACAATGATTTTGTTCATGTTTTCCACAGTCATTCTTTGAACCTAATATACCAAAATATAGTAACAGGAGACTTGTGCTTTTATTTGCCACAAATGCAAGCCTAGGTGCTATATAATACATTCTAGCTTCTTGGTGCATTCCCAAAAGCTCTACTTTAAGGGGCTGTGGGTGGCCACAAAGCAAAAAACAGTAGTGTCCATAAACTATGATCAAGAATGATAATAACAGGGCTGGGGATTTAGCTCAGTGGTTAAAGTGTTTGCCTTGCAAGCATGAGGGCCCGAGTTCAATCCCCACCACCAAAAAAAAAAAAAAAAGAACCAAAATAACAATGGACGCTTACTGAGTGTTACAAATGTTTTTTGAATATTGTCTTAAACCCCTTATATGCATTATCTCACTTAATCCTCTAAATGCCTCACGAGGTAAGCATTATCATTATTTTTGCTTTACAATGAGGAAACTGAAATATGGAGAACCAGGCAGACTTGCCCAAGCTAGTAATTAAAGGGACTGGGATTAAGCCTAATTTTGTGTGATGCCTGAACCCAAACTATTGCCTTCCATTGTAGTGACTGCCATCCCAGCTGAGAGAGTTTAGGTCTGGATCGCTTATGAAATATAATGTGCTGTGAGGGATACTATGGGGACCGATAGCACATGTCTATTACAAGGGTCAAGAGAGTGTTTTAGATCCCATGTACTCAGTGTTTGGAAGAACAGAAATCCCCGTGGGCAGGAAGTCAGGGAAATCATTATGCGGCAGGTACATTTTGAAAAATGGAAGAAAATTTGAGCCTGTCTTTTAGAGTGAAGAGTGCTTTCCAGACAATAAGGAAAACTAAATAAAGCTCCTGAACTTATCTGAAAACACAGAAAAGATGAGAGGCGTGTAACAGAATGTCTTCTGACCTGTGACTGGAGCAATACTGTGAAGTCCTATGACATCTCTTGTTTCCTTAAGAAAAGCTGTGTTAGTCACCCCAGGAGAGGGGCAAGTCCTGTCTCTGAAAGACTTGCCCCCAGGACCTGATTCTGGAGCCTGATGTAATGGAGCCTGATGTAATGGAGCTAGACATGTGCCGGAGTTCTTGGGGTTCTTTTTATTTTTCAGCACTTGGGAGGATTCCAGAATAGCAGCCGCTTTAACAGACTCATGATATATTAGTGGAATTTTGTCTGAAAGGGAAGAATCCACACAGGTGTTACCAACTCAGAAGCAAGGATCCAGGCAAGCTTGGGCCACCGATAGGAGCATCACTCTTCTCTTCCAAATGGAGAGGTGAATTCGTGGAAAGAGGAGCTTTCCTTTTGGTGCTAAATCCTTCTTGTCCCTGACATGGTCTTTTCCATCCTGAGTCATTGGGTGACACAACACACACAACGTGAAATCCAACAGAGCACATTATTATTATTCAGGAGCGGGTGACTTAAAATTGAAATGCTCACATGGTTGTGAGCTCCAACAGCGTTAAATTTCCCTTTATCTTTTCTACATTCCTGAGCTGGTTCTCTTTTCCATTGGAGCCCCCTTTAAAAGATGTGTGGACTGCACGTTGAACAAGATCGAATGTGACTTTGCAAAAATAGAATGCCTGGTCTCTCCTCTTTCCCTCTCCATTCGACAATGCAAGATAAATTCACTCCACGGGAACCTTTTGTGGGTTGTACTGCTCAGGCAATTTGCAGTTTTCTGGGGGAAAGGCAGCTCACGCTACATTTATCACCCCCTGCTGCCGGCTACAATTCAACCCACTTCGAGCCACTGAGCAGAGGTGCTGATGGGGGCTCTAGCATTAGAATTCCACATCATAATGCAAGTGCAGGGAAGCAAAAGACAAATGAATCAGGGCCAGTCTAGGTCTCCACTGAGAAAGAGGTCAAAAAGTATGACACCAGGTGATGGGGACCAAAGATGGGTATGCAGCAATAATAATAAAAAAATACGGCGACTTTTCTTTTCCTCTTGTATATTTTTTCTTTTGGGAATTCTAACTTGAAAAGTGAGCTTCCTGTTGCTATCAGAATCATCAACTCCCATTGAGACGGTCACCTTGCTTTCACTCTATAATCACTGAGCGACTCTCAACGAGACCCAAATAATAGAAAGACATGACCTGCCTTTTTTCCTTCTTCTACTTTTCTTATGCGCCTGTTCTCTAAATAAATAACAGCTAAAGCCAAACCAAACCAAACCAAACAAAAAGCAGACACGGTGGGTGACTGGATGGAGTTAAAGCATTAGTTGAGATGAACTTTGTTATGCTGCAGAAACAAATAACCCCTGAATCTTCCAAAACCAAAAGTGGATTTAGCACGGAAATCAGTGTGGAATTCTATGTCACATGGTTACATGGAAACACAGGCTGATGGCAGGCACTTTGCCACTGCACCATCTAGAGCAATGTAGTGTGTGGGGGGGAAGAACATATGTTGCTATCAAAATTATTTGATTCAGTGTGAGACAAATTCTTTCTTCTCACAGTCCATTGACCAGAACCAGTAACTTGGTCTACTCAAGTCTCAGGAGTTAAAGGAGGTTGTCAGTCCTCTTACGTGGAGAGAGGAGAGGAGTCTTGGTTATGGGCCAGCCTGGAAGTTTCTTCTAGTCTGTACATAATGTCCTCTCTGTTGGTTCTCTTTAATGAAGTAGTGAGATGATGGGGGCTCTTTGAATTTAAATAAACCCAACATAGCTGTCATTCTTTTTTATTTCCAGGTATAGTGATACACATCAACAGTTCAAGAGTCATGAGTTTTCAGTTTCGAAAGGACTAGATCAACCCTTAAGCAAAAAGATGCAGAGACCGAGACCTAGAGAGGTTTTGAGTTGTTCACTCTCCCCGCTGTTAGCAGACACAGGTTGGTTTCTGGACAGGGCGTTTTTGATGGCACCACATCACCATCCTCTGACTTCACTCAGCCAGCACCAGGCAGAGAGATGGTGCAGGTCTGACTGACCACAAAAGTGGGAAGCTAGGAGAACTGGTGACAAAGTGGGCAGCCTGTGGGTTGTATTCAATGTGAACACCCATGGCACCATTGCTCTGTTTGCAATGGGTACATTTTTACATACTTCACTTCATCTATACCTGATGTCATTCTTTTGGGTTTGTTAATCATAAGATGCGTGGTGATAATTTTCCTTTTTAGTCACCTCAAGTTTCACAACTGGGTTTGGGGCCACGTATGGGGTGCTCCATAGCAGCGCTTCCTATGTTTCTACCCATGGTGCACATAGAAATGTTAACATTAGACAGTGCTGTGCAGCGAAACCACCAAGACCACTCAGTTCCAGAAACAATCGGTCATGAGTCCCGACTGCCTCTGCCTGCCGCATAGCGGGTTGAGCACACCAGTAACCAGAACTCCGCACAGACTTCAGGGGAAGCCCTGACCTTCAGGGGAGAGCATCGGACGTGCTTGCATTTCTCTTTCAAGCTGGCAGAATTTGGGGATCGAACTACGTCTATATTTATTTCTAATGACTTGCATACTTATGGAGAGATGTTGTTTCGATATGAATGCCAAGAGGAGTAAAAGTCACCTCATTTCAATCCAACATGAAAGTCAAGGTATCTTTTAAAAGAGTCAGATCTTTAGCAATGTTTGGAGAGTGGGAATAGATACTAAGACCAAGTTAGATGAACTTGTAACCCTGGAGTGCTATTTGGAGCTGTTCTAGAGGCATAGGGAAGCCATTTTAAATAAGAGATATTTTCAGCATAAATGCTTAGCAGATCAAATACCTCCAGGCTTCCCAGATTTCAGAGGAGGCGGAATGGGAAGCCACACTGATAAAACGCTGCTAACAGGCAAATGTTCCCATTCTCTACAAGGCAAGCCGCTCACGGGCTTTAACTCAAGAGACAACTCTTTGGCAGCTGGCTCAGGTAATGAGCATCCACTGGGAAGATTTTGTGAGCCTTATTTGTGCCCATGTGTGTGCAAAAAATGTCCATTCACTTTGTGGTATGAGTTTTGAAAGGAAAATGCATTGCATCCCTTTGGAAGAAAAGGGTTTGATCACTGTGTGGCCCTATCTTTTCGGTCCTTTATACTTCTTTTCTATGTCACTGTTTGACATCTATCATTATAACGCTGCCAGACTGGTCTTCCCTCCCTTTTTACCACGTGGAGGTCTCTCTGTTAAAAACAAATTTGCTAATATTATTTCCATTGAGTGTGTGTGCGTCTCTGTGTGTGTACACACTTATCTAGGAAGCATGGACAGGAGGCTAGAATTTGGTTCTAACAGATTCGCAGGCTCTGCTCAGCACTCTGAATGCTGGGAATAGACAGAAGTAGGTCAGGACGGGAGTTGTCCTATCTCAGCATTTTACAAGGTGGATGTGACAAGCGAGTGAGCTGTCGGTTCAGACAGAGGGAGGGAAAACCAGAGATGGGTAGGGACGATCATACAATTTATCATCCACAGTGGGACATTCATGAGAACGAAAGGGGGTGTTATTAACAATTACACTAGGATGACATGCGTGAATCGGGGCTGTCCCAGGCAATCTAGGATGAACTGTGAGTCTGGGAGAGGCTAAGTGTCAAAATACCAGGAGAGAAGCAGCCTCACACAAGAACCTAGTCTTCTCCTTGGCCAGCGCTCTATAATGCAATCAGATGATGAAGAATTCAAAAGCCGAATGGGGCAGGTTAATGTGGACTTCAAAGCTGACAAGAGCTAACAAGAATCCTCCTTGGGGAGGTGAGAGCTTTGTGGGCCCCGAGGAATCCAGGGCAGTAGGTTGTCTGTTCCCTTTGAAAGGCCAGAACCTGCCTCCATGCTCCTTTGGACATCTTTTCATCTCTCTAAAAGGCAGAGTTCCCCACGCTTGACACCTGTCAGGAGTGGGCAGTCCGCATTGAATAGAAGCAGTTGAAAACGGCTCCAGGAAGCATGTTTAAGTCTGAGCGGCTGGGAGTAGAGACAATTTTGGTTGAGGACGGTCAGTAAGAGGTGGGGGTGGACCGTCCGAGGGTCATCTCTGGATATTCCCCTCCGGTTTGTATTCTGCACATGAAACTGATATCGGGGCAATAAAGTGGAAAAACGAAAACTAGTAAATGTCTGAGAGATATTTTCTTCCAGATGATACGCTAGGGAGGGAAAGTTAGTTTAAGAATCCTAGAGTAGCGAATCTTTTAGACGGAAGCACTGGACACTCAGGGCACTCAGCAGATCTCATTCATTCACACATCACTCTTTCTTAGTCAAGCGCCTACTACTAAGCGGGCGCCATGCCTGGAACAAAGATGAAGAGGTAAATGCAGTGTAGTCCCTACCTTGGGTGAGTACTGAGTCTCACAAAAACACCCTACAAAATTACATAATAACAAAGTGCTGAAACAAGAAAGGATAATGTGCTAAGGAGAGCCAGGGATGTGCCCTTTCGATCTCATGCTGAAGAGCTGTGCTGAAATTTGACTAGTTTGTGAGGTAAGTAAAATAAGGGAAGAAGTTGAGGTGGCCAAAAAGACAAGGGTGTTTGGGAAAGGCATGAACACTCGGCCAGACTGAAGGGCCTGTGCGGGGCAGAAAGGGGCCAAGGGCAGAGAATTAAGCCCAGATCACTGTCGGGTTGCTGAGTTCAGATTTGAAATCACACCAAAGAAGGAGAAACTCTGAAGACCCAAAGGAGAGAAGAAGGATATGGGGAATTAACAATCTAAGAAGAAAAGAGAAAGTGCATCATGGAAACAGGAACGTAGACCCCATTGGGGAGAGAGGAGCAAATTCTCCAAAGAGCCCTTACAAGTTCCGACAGACACACACACAGCCTGACTTCCCTTAACTGCCATCGTGGGTCTCCGAGCTGTGGTTGAGACTCGGGGTTACAGGGCCACGGGGGCTCGGCACAGATGTTAGGGTAATGGCACCACAAAGCCTCCATAAAGGGACCAACCCAGGCCACATTTTGTCTCCAGGAAGCAGCTATGAGTACACAAACCAGAGTGGTTTTTCTGTGTTTTAAACTTTACTCTTCAAAGCTGGGAATGTGGACCCTGTGCCCTGGAGGGGCAAGTTCAGTACTGTGACAGGAGTCTCTGCGCAGGGCCCAGGGCCCAGCCGGCGGCAAGTCCTGTGGCCAGCGGCCAAGGTATCAGGAAAACACTTTACTAAAATGCCAAGCTGCCTGAAGCACAGAGAAGCTTGAAAGAAGACTACATTTGAGACAGGAAAGTGTGAGCCCCTAGACCTTAAACTGTGTGTTTACAAGAGTCAGTCCTACCCACTAATTGTCCCACCCGGCTGGCTCCCATGGTCCGGGTAAAGAGGGGAACTTGGCTCCAAGGCCTAGCTCTCCCCTATCATTATGGAAATGAAATATACAAACCCGAATCATGAAACAAACACACAGACACAGGGGTGTATTTCTTTTATTCATTTTGCAATTCTGCTTCCTTTGGGAAAGTGAGTATGGTTGTCTTCAGCCCAGTAACACATGACTTTGGCTATGCTGATGGTCACGGGCAGCACGCTAGTCAACCCCTTCAAGCCCTTTCCAGGCCAGGGGCTGAGAATGCCAGTGAGGAAGTGTGGTGTTTAATACCAGAATCTGCAGGTTCATTTGGACATCTACTTCTCCACGGAGAGCTACCAGTGGAGGTGCTGTTTGTAAGAATGGGGGTGCTGTTTGTCACAGGTATATGAATTCTACCAGAATTCTTGTGTCCATCCTTTAGTTCTGGGGTGCAGGGGTTGGAACTAATGTCTCACTCATTTCTATCTAAATATTTATTGAATAATGATTACATCCAGGAACTAGATCAAGGGATCAAGGGTTCCAGATAAACTGACAAAGAAGATGGCCAAGTAGGGGCTTACATTCTAATATGGAGCATAACCGGTGAATGAATGCATAAGCAAAATAACCACAGATTGAATTATAATGTCTAACATCTTTATATAGAACTTACTAGTCCTCTTCTAAGCCCTTACACATATTTCAGGCTGATTCATGTAAACTGGTTGATAATCAAACACTTTTGACTCCTGGAAATGCCAATTTCATAGGTTCAAACCGACATTCAGCTAGATGATCTTGAGAGCAACGCGAGGTCCAGATAGTGCTCTAACCATTTATACCACAGGGAATGGAGGCTAACAGAGAAGTTGCCTAAGTCCACAGAACCAGTTTGTGTGAGAATCCGGATTTAAATTCATGCAATTTGGTTCTGGGCCCATGCTGTTTATGGTGTGATAAACATACAGGACAAGGAGTGAGAAGTCTGAGAGAGGGCCTGGAGAATGTTGACGAGAGGAAAGGCCTTGGAGGAAGACATCAGAGGTGAGACCCATGGCCTGGCTGTGAGGTGCCTCTGAGAAACGTAGCTAGCCTCCGTCAAATACCCCGAAGTCTACGAGAACACCCTTGACTTTCTCATTCTAGGAGAGCAGAGGACATCCAAGAGAGTGTGGCTCAGCAGTTGACCCGACTTGGGAGCCTTCCCTGCTGGTCTCTGCCAATGAAGCAGCTCTACGGGTCCTCCCTTCCCCAGAGGCCTTTGCGTTCAAAACCCAAGTCAGGAAGCTGGTGGGAACACAGCCTTTTCATACCTCCTTCTGTTGTACGTGTCTCCTGTATAAAACCAGTCTCCTCAAATGCTCATTGTCCGTTGGGTGTGACCTTGTCACCACAGTCTCAATGTGGTGATCACTCAAAGAGCTGCGCTCAAACTCTCGATTCGCTTCCCATGTCATTGCCTGCATTTTCCCCTCAAGCTCTATAACTAACGCAAATGTCTCCACAGAGCTTGGCAGAGTGAGCGGGGGGCCGTGTCTGGGGTGAGGAGGCCCGTGGAATCTTTGTCTCCATCTCTTCACGGCTGCTCAACTGCCCTGCTTCTCAGCTGAGGTCTGCCGGGCTCTGAGACACTGAACCTGAGCCGTCCTAGACCATTGTATGGTAGGCTTAACACCGACTTGGTCTCCCTATTATTTTGGCTTAGAATATGGTACTTAACTCACCCTGGACTTCCTTTTCTTGCTTCTTCTGAAGCTCCTTTACTATGGGCACACTTGTTTTGAGTCACACTCTTGCCTTTTGTTCAAATTATGACTCTGTGGACTGTATAAGAAAATAATAATTGTGTTTTGTCCTTTATCCTCATTTCTCTCCAGCCTTTGGAGCTTAGAGGGGTGGGAAGAAAGAAACCTGCCCTTAAATGGCTGTCTTGTGGCTGGGTGCCTGTTTCTATTGAGGATCACTGGATAGGACCACTAAATATCACTTCCTAGATCCCCGTTTGCGTATTTCCTTATGCAGTTCTGAAGCTGCTATTTATACCCCACCCTCTCCACCCATGTTCATTGCTAAACTACGGTAATAGGATTTTGCAGTTGCCCAGACTATCCCCAACTTGTAATCCTCCTGTCTCAGCCTCCTGAATAGATGGAATTACAGGCATAAACCACTGGACTAGGCTATTGCTAATCATTTATGAATGATGTCTCTCCCTATAATTGAACTTTAACCAGTATCTATTTTTGTAATTTCAGGTTTTATTCTGTGAAGAATCACAATTTTTACTTTTTGTACCCTTATTTTAAAAAATCATTTTAGGTAAGAAAATTATAAACTATGTGGAAGAAAAGCGCCTGAGCACAAAGAGGACATAAAAGGCAGATGTTAAGGCGATGGTGCCATTCTGTGTGTCACCACAGTGGCAGTGGCGAAACATGATCCTGTGCATTTGTCAAACCCTATAGAAATGTGCACCCCAAGGAGATAACATTAATTATGGAGTTTTAAAAAATATATTGTGAATTTGAGGCAGACTGTGACAGAGTAAAACCTAAATTTATAAAAAATGAGTGTGGAGAGAATGGGGCCTCAAGTGAAAGTCAGCAGGGTTGGTCCTGGGGCAGGCGACCCCATGAGTGGCATGGTGTAACAAGCCTAGAGAGATGTGTGTGATGATTCTGAGCATGGATCCCATCACATAGACAGCAGCGTGAATCCTGGATTGCTCACTTAATCTCTGTCTTTCAAGTTATCCTTCCAAAGAACAAGCAATTTTAATAGAAATTTAGTACTTACAAAGTGGATATGAAATTTAAGGATAATGCAGTCAGAGGCTTTCTCTTTGGGACCACACGGAGTCACAAGAACTGGATTCGCCATCCCATCTGGGCAAAGAAAGAAAAAGCTGATGCGATATATGAGAAAATGGTTTTAAGGCAATAGACGTCTGGCAGCAAAGAGCTGTGGTTCTTGAGATTTGGGAAACAAATGAGGGGAACCCCAATTGTTACTCCAGTTCATTGCCTGGAGGAGTTTCTAGTCCATGACGGAAGCAGAGGAAACTGAGGCAGAGCATGGCAAACTTCATAAATTTGAAGAGAGAGAGTGGAGTACAGGGTAGTAAGAATTTGCAGGTCAGAGTACTGGAATGGAAAGCCCACAGACTGAACCGCAGAGATCTACAGAAGGTCCAAGCACTCAGCAAGTACGATCAACACATGGAAATTAGAAAAATACGCACGATCTGGGAAATAACAGTCTAAAAGGATTATAGAGAATAGCGTTGGGGTTCACACAGCATTGCAGAGAATGCCTGTTTCCACCACCAGACCAGAAAAGCACACACTAAAAGAAGCAGCCACTAGCATTCTCAGGAAGGTTTACTCTCTCTAGTGCAAACTATTCACCCCACAGCCTGAGCCTGCTCTGGTCCCACCTGTCAAATCTAAAAGGCACATAGAAGTCATACTGTTTTCACATAATTTAACTATGACCAAGAACAAAGATTAAGACTCTAGGGATACAAAAATATCCAGCATGCAAGAAGGTAAGATTCACAATGTTTAGAATCCAGCCGATGATTATGAGATATCTGTGTAAAGAAACAGGAAACATGACTCATAGTGAGGGCAACAATCAACGAAGTGATCGAGAAGCAACAGAGACCTTGGGATTAGAAAGAGACATTAAATAGTTTTTATAAATGTATTTGAAGTTCAGAAAGTTAAATAGAGACATGGACAATATACATACAAGATGCCCAAACTGAGCTTCTAGATGGATAAACCAAACAATATGTGATCTGAAAAATGGATGGTCTTAATGAATGAGTGGACATACAGAAGAAAAGATCGAATTTTAAGATATAGCATTAGTGTTAGTTCATACCCAGATGAAACACACAAGACAAAATATGGAAAGAGCTGTGGGGAAATCAAGCGGCCCAAAATATATGTACGAGTGGAGTAACTAAAGAAAGAAGTAGAAGGGAGTTATAAAAGATATTTGGAAGTATAATGAATAAAAACTTTTCTAAACTTGACGAACACTAGAGAGCCTCGATTCCAGACCAAAAAAAAATCAGCAAAAGAATAGTAGACTTGAACAACATTGGCAACCAGCTTGGCTTGTTTACAGTCAGGACCACTCTGACCAATAGCAGCAAAGTATGCATAATTTTTAAGTGCTCAGGAAATATAATTAAGTTTTTTTCAGAAATGGAAGCCTCGTCTTGAATTGCTGTTCTTGAATGAGTGGGCGCTGGCTTTTATCACAGATTACAAGTGGTACCACTTGTGGTTCTGGGTATTGTCGAGATGGGTCATGTTCTGGTACATAGAACAGGCATCAGTAAATTTAGAATGATTCAAGTCCTAGAAAACAAATTCTCTGATCGCAGTGGAACCAAATTATTAATCAGTAACCTAAAAATTTTTGGAAAATCTCCAAACATTTAGAAACTAAGTACTTTAATACACTTCTAAATAACTCATCAGATCAAGGAAGAACTATTTTGAGTGGAATAAATATGGATGCTGCTATAGCAGTATTGAGGGGTGAAATTATAGAATGATACTAAATATCTATTCTAGGAAAGAGTGGTCTCAAAATGATGATCTCAATTTTTCATGCTAAGAAACTAGAAAAAATAAGGTAACTAAACCTAAAGAAAGAAGAGAGAAAATAAAGATCAAAACAAAAGTCAACAAAATATAAAAGAGTCTGGCTAGGGTTTGTCAATTTTATATATCTCTAAGAGCTACAGTGATCACAAAATGAAAACACACAAACAACCTATATTGGGGATAAGATGTGATATCACTATAGATCCACAGATACTGAAAAAACAATGAAAGAACACCATGAGGGACTTTATCCCCATAAACTTGACATCTTCGGTAAAACTCATAAATTCCTTGAATGGTACAAACTATTGATGCTTTCTCAGGAAGATATAAATAACCAGGATAATCCTATATCAAGGAAAACATTGACTACATTATTAAAATGTTTCTACAAAACATCTTTCTACTTTAGGCTCAGATGGACTCCGGCAATTTTTCCTAAATATTTCAAGAAAAGATAATATCAATCCTACATGAGATAATATAGACAAATGAACCAGAGAAAATAATTGTCTATGCACTGTTTGAGGCCAATATTACCCTCATACTAAGATTAGACAAAAACATTATAAGCAAAACAGACCAATATTTCTTGTGAACATACCTGCAGAAAAGTTTGGAAACTTTCATTAAATCTAATAAAAAATACATAGGAAGCAGAATAGATCTTGAACAGGATGTATTTACCCCAAGGAAGCAAACACTGTTTAATATTTAAAAATCAATGTATTACCAAGCTAAAAGAGAAACACTGCATGATCATATCAACAAAGATATGAAAAGGATGTGACAACATGCAACTTGTATTCCTGAAAAAATCTTGACAAACTAGAATCACAGGGAGGTTTTCAAACTGATAAAGAACATCCACAAAAACATGTACAGCTAACACCACACTTAATACTGAAAACCTGCATTTCCTCTGAGATCAAGAATAAGGTAATTTGTCTGCTTTTCCCTTTTCTATTCGACATTAGAGATTCGACTGGTGTAAGCAAAAGAAATAAAAATAAATCCATTTTTTTGCAGATGATATGATTGTTGTGTGTAACAATCTTTTTCAACCTCTGCTGGATATTTTGGGCCCAGTAATTCTTTGTTTTGGGGCTTTCAGGTGTGTGGTATGAGGTCTCGTAGCAGTCCTGACTTTGCCTACCAGGTGCCACTAGCACTGCCCCTTGTTTCTCCAAAGGTGACAGCCAAAAATGTCTCCAAGCATCCTCACGTGTTTCCTCAGGGGGGCGAAGTTCACTCCCAGTTAAGAAGCACTGAGAAGGGAGAATCAGATAAAATCTACAAAAATAGCTGGTGCAACTGTAAAATTAGTTTAACAAGATCGTGTGATGCAAGATCAATATATATACAAAAATCAACTCTATTTTATATACTAGCAATGAGTAAGTGGAAAATGTAATTAAATAATAGTACCACATATAATAGCATCAAGGTGTGAAATAGTAACAAATCTGACAAAAGATACTAAAAATCTATACACTGAAAAATATAAAATATTGTTTAGAAATATTAAAGAAGACTTAAACAAATAGATGCTCTTTATCATGGACTAGAAGAGTCATATTGGTACGATGTCAAACGTTTCTAAATTGGTTTATTAAAAAAAAAAAACATAGGGCTGGGGATTTAGCTCAGTGATTAGAGTGCTTGCCTTGCAAGCACAAGGACCTGAGTTCGATCCCCAGCACCACCAAAAAAAAAAAAAAAAAAAAAAAACAAACACAAAACCCCCTCCCTGGTCAAACTCCCAGAAAGCTTTCTTGGCAAACTGACTCTAAAATTCAATGGAAATGCAAATAATGTAAAATAGACAAAACAAATTGAAGAACAAGGAAGTCAGAAGGAAAACATTACCTGAAAACAAATAAGGCCACAGCAATCAAGAAAGTGTGGTACTTTGTCAAGATAGACAAGTGTATCAGTGGAAAATAATAGACTCCTAAGACCCACATATGTATGATCAATAGATTTTTGACAAAAGTACAAAAGCAATTCAGCAGAGAAAGGGTAGGACTTAAAAAAAATTAGTGCATGGTGTTGAACAGTTGGACGTCTATATGTCAGTAAAATAAAACAAGGTTCGAACTATACTTTGCATGATTTTGTAAAATTAAATTCAAGTGGATCACAGATTTAAAGACAAAACAATTCTAGAAAGAATGATGGGACAAAACATTTATGACTTGGAGTAAACAAAGATTTCTGAGATAAAATACTAAAAGAATAAACTATAAAAAATGTTAAATTAGATTTCATGAAAATTTAACACATTTGGCTTTTAAAAGATACTGTAAAGAGAACAAAACTTCGAATCAGATTGGGAGCAAATGTTGGTAAAGCACATAATTGAGGAAGAACCTGTAGATAGAAAACACAGAATCCTTAAATCTCAACAGTAAGGCATTAACAAAATTGAAAGCTTTGTGCTTCGAAGAGCTTTGTGCTTCTAAGAAAGTGAAAAGATAACTCACAAAATGGCATTATAATTTTGCAAGTCATATATTTGATAAAGGACATGTACTTAAGATACATAGAATTTATATAATTAGATAAAGAAGAATATTAAAAGACAAATAACTTGACTTAAAAGTGGATGAAACATCTAAATAGACACATCTTCGTAGAATATATAAAAAATGGCCAATGGGCATATAAAAAGATGCTCAGCCTCATTAGGCATTAGGAAAATGCAAATCAAAATTTCAATGAGTCACCACATCGCATTGTTAGGATGGCAATAATAATAATGATGATGATGATGATAAAAAAAATAATAATTATAACAACTGTTCATGAGAAAGTTCTTCCAGACAGCGTGGGCTTGGGAACCCTTATGCACTTCCATTGGGAATGTACAAGGATGCAACTCTCTAGAAAACTGCCTGTCAATTTCACAGAAAGTTAAATATGGAATTACCACGTGATCCAGAATTTTCACTCTTAGGTGACAATCAACAGAAATGAAAGCATATATTTACACAAAAAATTCTATACAAATTTTCATAGGACCATTATTCCTAATAGTCAAAAAAATGGAAAGAACACAAGTGTCCATCAAGTGTTGAGCAAGAAAAGGAAGTGTTCTGTAGGCACACAGTGGAATATTATTTGGCAATAAAAAGAAATGAAGTACTAATAAATGCCACCACGTGACTGAATATTTAAAACATTCTACTATACAAAGGAAGCCAATCACACATGACTACTTGTTTGATTATATAAAATGCGCAAAATAGGCAAATCTCTAGGGACAGGAGGTTGATTTGTGGTTGTATAATGCTGGTAGGTGGGACTGGAAAATGGTTAGTGCCTGGTAATGTGTATGAGGTGACGTATGAGCTGATGAAATGTTCTAAAATGAATTGTGGCAATGGCTTCAAAATCTGTGAATATACCTGAAATCCCTGGCTCATACATCTTGAATGGATGCATTTTATAGTAAGTTAGATCTCAATAAAGCTGTTACTAAACACACAAGCACGTATATGCACATGCACACACACCAGCCCTTAGGAAGAAGGCAGGATTTTCTGAAGTTATAGATGTCTTCCGTATCATGATTGTGTTATTTATTCACATGAATAAATTTGTCAAACCTAATTAGAATGTATGCAAATTGATTCTCGATGAAGTTGATTTTAAAGAATCTCTGTAATATGAAAAAATAATCTGATTAAAAGTGGACAAAGGATGGGAGAGATATTCACCAAAGATGATACACAGATGACAAATAAGCACGTGGAAAGATACTGAGTTTTTGAACAAATTCAATCCACTGATAAATTCATCCAAAAAAACTGAAGAGAAGTAATCCTCAACTCATTTTTCAAATTACCTTCATACCTAAAACCAGATGAAAACATTACAAGAAAACTACAGATCAATACGCCTTGTGAACATAGATATCATGTTTTTCTTTTAATTTACCAAATCTAATTGAACAATATAAAGGGGGACTACATTGTGAAAAAGAGAGGGTAATAATCATTAGAAAAGAACAAATTAAAACTACAGTGATATACCACTACCTGTTGGAATGGCTAAAACTAAAACGGTGGACTGAGTGTGTTAATTTAACATGGTACAGCCACTTTACAAAATGGTTGGGAGTTTCTTAACCGTTCATCATACCTCTGCCACATGATCCAGCTACTTCACTCCCGGTATTTTCCCCACAGAAGTGAAAACACATGTCTATGTAAAGTTCTGTACACAAATATTCATAGGAATTTTATTTGTAATAGCGCGGCGAAATGGGCAAAACTCCAGATGTCCATCAGCAGGTGAATGGATAAACAAACACTCCTGCAATGGGATGGAATAAACTATTGAGTACATATGGTATGATTCCATCTATTTAAAAGTTTTAGAAAATGCAAACAGATCTAAAGCAGCGGAAAACATATCTGTTGATTCCTGGGGAGGCAGGTGGGAGGGATGGGAAGGAGGGCACAGGGGGTCTTTGGGGGGCCATGAATATATTCACTATCTTGACTGTGATGATAATTTTATGGATATATACATATGTCAACTCTTATCAAATTGAGTGCTTTAAATATGTGTGGTTTATTGTTTGTCAATTATGCCTCAATAAAACTGTAAAAACAAAGATAATCCACTTAAAGTTCCTGGCTTGCAGTAAGAGCCTGTTGCTCTAATTTCTTCTTGGCTCCAGACACTGAAATTATAGGTAGCAGAGGTCTCCCATCCTGATCTGAGTGGGCCAGAAATGCAGCACCAGCTGGCTCTCAGGACGGCTCAGTCCCCTCCCTCCACTGTCTCCAAGAAGGGCTGGTTTATTCAGGACATACTGTTTCTTTCCTCCCACATCCACTGCTCCTCCTCCTTTCCCCCTCTTCCTCTTCTTCCTCTCCTCCTTCTCCTCTTCCTCTCCTTCTCTCCACCTTCTCCTCTCCTATTCCTCCTTCTCTTCTCCTCCAGCCTTCTGGGGGTCTTGACTTTAGTAATTATGTCTTTATTATTTATTTTGTTGTGGTGCTACCATTATTTTTAGTACCAAATATATATGTGGCACACGCTAAGTCTGCAGAGTGATGTGTGACAAAGAGCTTGTGTCTACAAGGAACTCCTTGCTTACAAAGATTCGGGGCTAAAGTGAAAAGCCTTAGTGACCACATCCAGAGGCAAAATGGAATTGGGATGGGCAGGGCCTGAAGATAAATGGACTTGGGGGCTCGTTACACAGGAACACCCTCTGATTTTCTCTGAGTTTTGTGGGTCTATCTTGACATACAGGATTTCCCGTTTATCTTCCACTGCCAGTGAGGCTGCAGTCTATCCAGTGGAAGGAGGGAAGCCTTCCCCTTGCTGATGGCTTGCTTGCTGTCTGTACCGGAGGAATGGAAAAAATTCTGAACCTTCAGACGACTGGGGAGGCCTGGCGTCTTCTACCGTGCCTGTGCTGCTGTCTGCCACCTCCCAGAGGTCTGCTAGCTAAGCTTGTGGATCTGATTTATGGAGTGTGTCTAAAGCTGACGCTCAGCTGTGTATTTGTATGCAGCTGTCTGTACAGGCTGCTTGACAGGCGTGCGGAGTTAGGGGAGAGACATACACAGGATGGAGGGAACGCGGATGCTGCACAATCCAGAGTCATTTAGAAGAAATAGAGAAGGTGAGAAAAGGACAGACTCCATGTCCAATAATCAAGATGCTTTGTGCCATGCTTGTATCCTTTCTGGGGCTCTTGGGTGCTTGGAGCATCCCAAGCAGCCATTCCAGAAGTCAGGGGTACGATTAGGATGGTGTGTGAATGTGGAGAGAAGTGGACACAGAAATGTGGTTAGGGGATGGTAGGTGCCACGGAGCCTGGCTGCTGCCGTGGGAAGTCCACACTTTTAGCAGATGAGGCAGGACTGATCTTCGCAGAAACTGTGAAGCCTATGGGTGGCCAAGTGACCAGATCAGGGTCCTGGGCATCTGGGACCTGTGATGATCAGGCTGAGATCTCTCACTTCCCAATCTTGAGTAATCTTAGAAATACTGTTTGCCCCCTCAAAGCTTCATTTTAAAAGAGGGTCCCTAGTAATAATAGTCCTTGGCTTTTGGGGGTTATTGTAAGGCTTGAGTGCAATGATATCTAGAGTGGTGACCTAGGAGAATATGCACGTGTAAACCAAAAGATAATCTTCAGCTGGTTTTAGTGAAAGGCATGATTTTGACTGAGAAAAAGAATCTTTAGCTGGCAAAGATGGGTCCTTAGACTATGCAAGCTGGGATCAGGTCAGCATGCTAAATGATTAAAACAATGACCCATCCACCATGAACAGGGCTTCTTTTCAGGTTTAAACTGCAGCCTGCTGATGGCCCCACTGCCACAGCTTACAGCCAGGGCAGAGGGAAGGCTGCCTCTGCTTCCCACTTCATCTCAGAGAGCATGAAATGTTTGCTGGCTGGGAAAGGAGGGCTTGACCTCAAGCAAAGTAAAAAATCACAACTTCCGAGTATCGAAATGACTTGTGTTGGCCAATTTTCTAGGAAAGTAGAGATCTCTAGGTACCGTGGTTTCTTTAGTCGGAGCTAGGGGAACATAAAGTGAAATGTCACAGGAACACCACGTTGCTCTTGTTGGAAGGAAAGACATTTTCCTTCAGTGTCAAAGCAAATGTCTCCTCACAGCACCCGGAGAGTCCCAGGAGCAGGTCGCGCGCCTTTGCATGTTGCCTACAACAGTTACTTATTCTCCTCCCACCCAAGGAGTCACAGGGAGGTTCACCCTGAGTAGAAAAGAAGTCCCTGTGGTGTCTTGGACACTGGTATCTCCTCCAACTTCGCAGAGCTTCCAATTCCACATTCGCTGAAATGTGGGCCCTTTTCTTGTGGTCGCTGAGTGCTCTGTCCCCGTTGGCCACGGAATCCTCTTGGCACAGCCCCCAGCCCTGGCAGCCCTCACGGGGCTTCTCGTGCACCCACTTGCTCACCACTGCTGGCTGCGTCTCCCTCAGCCTTGAAGGGAGGGTGGGCGCTCCGCTCTGTGCCATGGTGCTCACACTTATCTTCACTGTCGGTTCCGTGTGTGAATGGTACCTGGTGTGCACTGAGTATGGCCTACATGCTCGTTATCATCAGCAACATCGTCACCTAAGAAGTAGAGCCAACACCTGCCTCTCTATGCGCATAAGCGATGCTTTTATGACCCTGCTCAGTTTTCTGGTAGTTTCTGAAGGTTCCATTTTCCCTGATGGAATATAGAGATACTCCATGGGACAGCTAGTGGCACAGACGGGGCCTCGATTGTGGACAGGGTGGCTTGGGCTGTGCGAAATGTGCCAGCGGTGTTCTCACCCTCTCTAGATGGAGCACTTTGGGTAAGCACCCTCAGGAAGCGCTGGCAGAGCCATGTCCAGAACACCGCAAATCCCTGGCTGCCTCCTGACTCCCCCTCTGCAGCGAAGGACCACCCTGCTTTGCAGCTGCGCTTGGACTCTTCCACCCCCAGCCAGATCATGCCGCCGGGCTGAGGGCCTGTAGAGCCCCTCTCACGGCCACACTGGGACTGGGCCTCCCAGGGCTCACGCTCCTGGACGAAGCGAGTTTGGCTGCCCCCAAAACAGCAGAGGGACTGTGCTTTCCTCCTCCAATTCCACATCCCGCGCCTCATCTAGGTGGTTATTGTTTCGCCCCCTCAGCTGGCTTGCTGTCCGCTGGATTAGCTGATTGTGCTAATAACTTTTCTTTCCCAAATCTTTTGTTTTACAGATAATGACCATGCTCATAACAATCTTTCTCTTTTGTAGGATGCTTCATAATTTTCAGATCACTTCCTCTGCCCTTCTCTTACCTTTTTTCCCCTTAAAATAACCAGGCTAAGTAGGCAGGGATATGTGACCATCATTCCCAATTTGCAGATGAGGATATGACACTCAGAGAGGCGTGCACTTCTCTAAGGGCACACAGCAGGAAGTGGCAAGACAGAACTAGCATTCAAAGCTTTGCCTTCAGGCCTGCGGCACTCACAGTACGGAGTCCTTGCGGGTGAGTGGCAGGCAGGAAGAGCCCAGAAATGTGAATAAATTGGCCACACGGTAAGGCAGAGCGGTGGTGACGCAGGAAACAGCTGGGGAGATGTGTGGGCAGCCAGTATTGCCAGACACAGAATGGACAGGATAAAGGATGGAGAAATGAGCATTTAAATGACTGAGAAATATAGCAAACACTGAGGCAGAACTCCATTAGTTGAATGAAGACAGCAGTGAATGGTATCAGAGAGAAGTGTGTTCTTTAGTCTCTCTCTGAAGACATGCATGTGCGCTGACAATTTATTCCCTCACCTTAGGCAGATGGAATTGAAACCTAAATCAGCAGTTTTCAAATTGGACCTCAGGGGACACTGGGCAAGGGCTGGAGACATTTTTGATTGTCGCAGCCAGAGGTGTGGACTAAGTCTAACAGTGAAGACCAGAGATGTTTCTAAAGAGTCTACAAGGCACAGGAGAGCCAGCATAGCCCTAAATCCCCAGCCCCAAAGGTCAATAGAACCAGGGTGGAGCAACTCGCCCTGGAGGAATGGGCACTTCTACACTTGTCTCGCTTTCTGCTGGCAGACATTGTTGGCTTTTGTCTTGCTTAGGAGTCTATATAGGTGGCTACCAGGCAATGGAGTTCTTGAGAGAATGATTGGGCTTCGACGATTGTACTGGATTTCGAAACCAAACACTGGCCACTGGCTAAGCCAATTATTTTTATCCTTTCTATAAAATGGACCACTCCCTCCTGTGTGTGCGTGTGTGTGTGTGTGTGTGTGTGTGTCTGTAACAAGGAAGAAATGAAGTAAGTGCCTAGTGGGGTTAAAGGGGTGTTCTCCTGAAAGGGCACGACTGGTCTAGACAATGATAAGGAATCTAAAAGATTTGGGAAGTCAGGAAGGAAAATCGATTTAAAAAAGTATGACAAGATGAGTGGTCCATGGACCATCAGGGCTGGACGAATTCTCAGCAATGATGTCCCTCACTCCTTCTATATATGGGGAAGCTCAGGTCCACCAGAGCTGCACTGATCACACCACCAAAGAACTTGAACCCAAGATTCTGAGTTGGGGTGGTGGGCCTCTGCCTGCGGCAATGCCCCAGTGTCCTGCCAGCTGGCGCAAGGCGAGTTGGGGTGAGGGCATTTCTTGGGGTTTGTTAATCTGACAGGGAGAAATATGAGAAATTCTGCCTTGGAATATATGGATTCTGTGGCACAATGTTGACAAAATGATACTCTCTTACCGACATTTATACAGCTTTTATCCTTTCTGAAATTGCTTAAGGGGCTCTTTCTCACATCCAATCCTCTGCCCACCTGCCTGGGTAGTGTTTCATTCTTTTTTTCAAACCATCCTTCCTTTAGCAGCTCATCATGTATTTCTGTAAATCTTCCTGGACTCTGTGTGTACACACACACTCACACACCCACCATACAGACTAAATCCCTCCACAGCTCACGGTCTTTCTATGCTTCACGCATACTTCTGCCATACAATAACCTGTATCAGGCTGGATTTTGCAGAAACCAGTAAATAACATTACCCTTTCCCCCTTTCGAATTCAGAAAAATTGAGAAACAAGACAGACGGAAATACAAATATAAAGTTTACTGGTACAATTTATTATAGAATATAGTTTAATTCTGCAACCAAATGTGGTTCCCTAAGCGTTCCCTCCAGAGTCGAAGTGGCCCAGCCAGTCACAGCAGAATTAGAATCGTGCCACGGGAAGTGTGTGAAACGGTGGAAAGAGAGAGGCCCCCGCCTTTTCCTTTTTGGTGACGGGTAAGTTTTTCCTTTCTTGGAGACTAAATATTTCTGAATTGACATCAAAACACACAGTCTGTCTCCTCTGTTAGGTTGTGGGCAACTTGGGGGCAGGGATACCATATGGTCCATCTTTGTTTTCTCATCTCCAAGTTTAGTCCCTGATATGTAGCAGGGCTGTTCAGTGAATGATATTAGACATACTTTGTGTCTCTTTCTTCTGCCTCATCTCATTCTTTTCAAACAAAAGTCTGACATTCAGCCCTCATGCTCCGCCCCACCCCAGCCCACCCGACATGCGCACAGCTAGTCTCATAGCGCCCCTGGGAGCTAGATTTAGTCAGCCTTTTGTAGAGGAGGGACCTGAAACTCGGAGGGCTTTAGTGGCCTATTTGGTGATCAAAGTCAGCCAGTACCAGTAGAGAAGCCGGGTTTGATGCGTCGGCCCCTGTGGCCTGTACTTGGAGCTTCCCACTCACCAGTGTGGCGCCCTCCCCTGCCTGCATCCTCTCCTGAATTCTCAGCCAACCTGCTCCAGGCAGGACTCTGAATGGACTTTTCTCTTCATCCGGTGAGTTTGTAGGCTTAAGACTTACTGTGCTTCCATTGCCCAGTCTCCCTTAGGATTGTCCCCGCTGAAACATGGTGAGGTATCTCTACTGCTGGGTAACATGTAGTCCTTGAGAACTGAGACGCAGCCCATCTTCCTGTTTGCCAAGATTCCTTTTCCATCCAAGTTTTACTCATCCAAGGGCCACCTTCAAGTCAGGAGACCTGTCTCGAAATCAGTCTTGCTAGACAGGAGTATTTTACAGACTTACCTCCAAGTAGTGACTACTGATCTGACTTCAGGGGTGTTCTCTACCAGTGTGTTATGCTTGGTTGCTCAGGACCTCATGTGCCTTCCTGGCGGACCCATGAGCTGCCTCGACCTTAGACGCTATTTCTAGCAAGCCCAGCTGTAACCCCAGAGTTGACCTCTGATATAGTGTTTCCAATCAGAATCTACCTGCCCTGGTGGGAGCCTCACCCACTCTTTTCCTTTTCTGGGCAGTGTATCCTGTCTTGAAGTTAGGACCCATCACTTGTGAGGCAGGTGGGGACAAGTAGATTTCACCACTTATCTCTGTTTTCAGATGCTGATGCTGAGATCTAAGGAGGCCGAGGAGCCTTCCTAAGATTACATGGGCCTGATATTCTAGGAAGTAAATTAGGGCTTAGACAATGCTGGTCATTTTGTGTCCATGTATCCAATTCTGGCTCTTCACTGTGTAGCCCTACTAACCTTCCTGGCTTCTGCAAGCTCCTGTCTCCCTCTCAAATCAGAAGGGCAAAACATGAGAGGAAAGAAGGAATAAAGAAAAGACCAAAATCTTTCACAATTCGGCATAGCTCTACCCTGACATGACAAGGCCAAGTTCATCTTTGCACGGTGCCAATTACTTAAAGGGCATCGATGGCACGGCACCATTAAAGTAATAGCCAAGATGGATTGGAGGACATTGCAGATCAATGTGCTAAGTGTTGTTCAACTTGTTCAATGAAATAAAGCATTGGATCATTAACCTTACCAATGTCAATGTGTTGTCACTATCAAATTCCACTAAATGAATGTCCATGGCCCTCATTAAAGAGTGCACTTTGAGGCAACTAACATATTAATACCTTATTGGCCAATAATAAAAGGAGACGCTCTTCAGGGCAGAGCAAGGAATCTGGACAGAAACTAAGAATGTTTGACAAAGATGGAAAGAGTGACAGACGCAAATGTGGAGACTGAGACCGAGGGGTAGTTAGAAGGGTGAGGAAGGAATGCACAGAGCTCTATGAATACTTGCCTCCCTGACAAGCAGGTCTGTGGGAGGCAGAAATTGACGGTGGGCTGGAGATGATGACCAAACCTCTCCATTTACTCTCCCTTTGGGATGTCTGGTTTAGAAAGGGTCAATTTATTATTTTGGCCTTAACCCAGTTTGGAACCCAGAAGGCGCTAGAGGGTGCAGGGAGTAGGGGCAGTGTGGGCAGCCTGGGAAACATCCGATTCCTCCATCCTCCTCTTGCCGCCTGCCCCGCTGTGCTGAGTGGTGAGAACTCACAGGGAAACGGCTCCTCGGGCAAGGCTGGCCCCTTGCTGGAGAGGCGAGGACTGGGGATGGGAATCCAACAGACTCAAACTCTGCTTCCTGGCCTGTTACCATTGGCAAGATTCTGGCTGGGCAATTGCACACTCTTGTCTCCATTTTCTTATTTGCAAAACAATGATTTGGAGGGATGCATCCATGATTTCCATGCAGGCCTTTTCTTTTCTGGGTCTTAGCCCTCTGTGAGGATAGTAGGGACCACAGAGGGAGAGCAAGGGCAGGGAGAGGCAGGAATCTGGTGCCTCCCTCTCATCTATGCAGGGAAGCTCTATTTGCACACATCGCATTTCATCAGAAAAATGGACCCTGCTGTTGCTTAGGCCAAAACAAACAAGCAAATGCACACATTTGAAACAAAACCCCTAAACCATGTAATTCCCAACATTTAATATTTTTTAACATCAAAATGCACTAAGCTAAAGTGCTAAATGCAGTCCATCATTTAGTCTTTGTGTTTACCAGCTGTCAATCAGACTGGTTTATTTCCTCCTAACAAGCGTTTTGATTATCCTGGCACCATGTAGATAGAAATTCACCGTGTCTCTGCCATAGTACATGCACTAATCTCCGTGGAGGAGTGTGAGACTACCTGAAAGAGGGCCAAAGGAAGAAGGTGGAGAGCGGCAGAGTTCCCCAGGGGAGGGGTGGTGGCCCAGGAGGCAGCAGTGCCGGAGCAGGGAGAAGAGGGAGGAGACCGGGCGACCGGAGTAGCGCTGAGACACATCTTACAGCCAAGTAGGAATTTGCTTGTCCGGTAATTTCTGAGAACTGCTTGCCTAGCTTCAAGTTCTGCATTACTGGCTGGACTAGGGTGATTTTTTTTTCTTGTCTCTGTGTCTAAGTTTCTTACGTATTACAAGCTTTTGCTGGAGGTGGCTGATATTTGCTCTTATGTATTCTCTAAACTGTCTGCAACTGTTTCTCAAAGCCCAGATAAACTTTCTCCTTCTTACACGTTTACATTTTCAGTCATGATTCTAGCTGTGCCAAGAGTCACGCAGTTGGGCTGATGATCTCCATAAGTACTCAGAAGCCGCCTCTTTGCCACTTACGCCATTCAGAGATTTCCAAGTCGAGCCCTCCAGGAAGTGTCCAGGGAAACCATACAAATGACCACCATGGAGCGAAAACTGGAACTCTGTTTATTTCCATGTGCTTGCTTAGGAAGTAAGTTGAGCGCATCTTGCTTTGGGAATGATTATTTTAGACGATGTTCTTGCAGGCTGGTGTGGTGGTACACACCTGTAATCCCAGCACTCTGGGAGGCTGAGGCAGGAGGATTAAAAATTTGAGCCCAGCCTGGGGAGCTCTGTGACTTAATGAGACCTTATCTCCACACACTGTAACATGATACCTAGGTTCACGAAGTTAATTCTTTTGGCAATTCTGGTTGCAACTGAATTGCAAGCATGTGTGTAACCAGAACTGGCACTGGGATTGGGTCAGAGCCCAGAACTGGGTAAGGACCGAGCATATTTTGCAGACTTTTACCACCTCCATCCCCGTCTAGGTCCCCAAATGAGCCAAATGGAGCCTGGGTCTGCAGTAGATGCTTAGTTGAGTCAACAGGCCGAAGTTTAGACTCTTTCCTCCCAGAAAAGGTGCTCTTCAGAGAAATAAGCAGCAGAGCCCATGTGGACATCGAAGAAGTATTCAGGCTGCTCTGCACTTCAGGCTGCTGTCAGACTCTCTGGCTTTTCTGTACAAATGGACTTACTTCCTGGCCCTCCCCAGGCTCGTAATAGACTTCACCCTGACCAACATTTCTGCTTCACGATAGTCTAAGATGGTCTGGGGTTGTGCTGTGTTTGCTCTTCAGAGCGCCTTCTGGTAGTGACTTCCCTGCCCTCTCCCATTTGCTTGCCCATCCCCAATTGCTAATAAGTGACCTGGCTTGTGCTCTGCTGTGAGCACCTGCCCTTGGCCTGAGACGTCTTCCTGGGTCCGTGAGAGTTTGCATTGTGTGGGTCCACCTGACTGAGCACTGTGCTTTGAGCGGGGCTGGGGATGTGAACGTGAGCCACAGGCAGTCTCCTCAGCTTAGCGGGCAGGAACATTAGACCAGAAAACCGACATGGCTTGGCACACACGTTTAGGGCTAAGGCACAGAGTTCTATGAGAGCTCGCAGCATGGGTGCATCAGGTAGGGCATCCTGGATCTGCATTTTGGAGTCAGCCAGTCAAAGAGGAAGCTGGCTGTTGGAGGAGCAATGGCATCCGCAGAGTAAGCATTTTGGCAACTATATTTCCTACACTGCCCTCTGACTCCCCATTTTTTTGGCCTCTCTTTTATGCAGGGAAAAGAGTGTGGGCATCAGGAGTCCAGGAAACTGTATTCGATTACTTTCCTTTTTAAAATTTTTGTATGACCCTGGAAAAGTCTCTTCCTTTCTCTGTGTCTTGGGGTTATCTTCTGTAGGTGGTTTAGGAAAACAACCTTTAAAGTGTCTTCTGGTAGCCAGGCATGGCGGTGTGCACCTATAATCCCAGCACGTGGGAGGCTGAGGCAGGAGAATTGCTGCGCCTTCAAGGCCAGTCTGTGCTACATAGTGAACTCAAGCCCAGCCTGAACTATATAACAAAACTCTGTCTCAACACCCACCCCCAAAGAAAAAAGTGTCTTCCAGGTACTCTATTCTGAATCTTCCAGAAGTGCCTGCCTTTTTACTTAGCATGATGAATTTTCCCACTTTTTATGTTATGTGTGCACGTGTGTTTCTGTGTGTATTTATGTGCGCACACATGCATTCCTGCACGTGTGTTTTGGCAATACCTATCTATGCACCGTGAAATTAAAACCATGAAATTAAAACCAAAGAAGACACATTTACTTTTTATCTAGAAAACACATTCTCCACCCCCACCCAGAGTAAACAGCCCAAAAGAATTAGGGGAGTCGAGGGTGGGTGAAGGAGAGCAGCGCCGGGGACTGTCACAGCCCGTGGCTTAAAAATGGCTTGAGTTGCAATTAAAAAAGGCAGGGGCCAAAGGTTACTTCCTGGTATTTCACTTGGGCCGGATAATTTTAGAGGGTGATGTGTCTTAGCTTGTTGAAGTATTCCGAGAGACTTGTAACAGCTTAAGTCTAGCCAGCCTGAAATAAAAATCAAAGCGGCTGACACATACAAAGACACTAGAGACAGGAGCACATTGGCAGACGTTAAATGGAGGAAGAACTCAGCTTGATTGGCACTACTCCTGGATCCTTAGTTCTTGATTAATAGTAGAGATTGGATAATTTTAAAATTATTAATTATTTCCAGAGAACACACATGCTATCAGGTAGGCTTAGGTAGTCTTGTCACTGGGAAGGTTAAATATTCTCTGTACTTGATAATTACCTAATTACCATTACTCTTTTACATTAATTCGGCCCTAGAATTCATTATGACTGGGTTGGGTTATTAAAGCTTGTGCAGAAAGAAATAAAGCACCCTGTTGTTTGCATTGATTTATTAGCAAGTGAAATTGCCCGCGAATACCAACCTTGCCCGGAACAGTCCAGACTGGTGTCTCTGGCCGGTTTAAATTTGCTCCTAGATGCCCTTTTGCCTGTCTACTAGCAAGGAATGCAGGAGCCTGTCCCAAGAAGTCTGAGGCCAGCAGGGTGAACCCTGCGGGAGAGGAGGGTGCAGGCAATCAGAGGAGACCCCGTCTCCCCACAGTGTCAGGGTGCTTCTTAGGAAGCTGCTAGCCCCTCACGCCCCTCACACCCCTCACGGTCCACTGCTAGCAGGTCTTGAAAGTGTGCACATCATTAGCTGTGTCCTTTGGGCCAGAGTGTCTGCTGACTCTGTGTCAGTGCAGCAGAGTGGGGTCAGAAACCCCTCACGTGGCCTTGACAAGAATTTGTGGGAGCTACAAAGGGGAAGAAATAGATTGTAGTCACAAAGGTAAGCTTGGCTTTTGCAAAAGCTGATTTTGGCTGAGATCACAATGAACAATAGCCCCATGTGTGGGCTAGCGAGGGGGAAAGGGCTGGCACATGCCGAAATGGGTCATTGAAGTGGGGTCAGCTCTCTGGAAGGCCACCTGGCAGAATGTGTTAATGCCCTTAAGAAGGCACATGGCTTTGCGTCACTGATTTTATCTTTGGAAATGCATAAATATGTGTGTCTAGAGTGTTGCAATACTAGTAACAAACATACACATCAAATCATAGAGAGTTGATTGGCTTCGTTGTGATTTAGATATATGATATGATACTCTACTGTACTCTTTAAAACTAAATTGCAGTAGCACCTTGGTTTGCCAACTTAATTCATTCCACGATTTTGGTTGCAATTCAGTTGTATTGTGGAACAAATGCCGGGACCAGAATTGTGGAAAGAATTAAGTTTGTGGTTCGAGGAACTACTGTGTATATTTTTGATCAATATTGGAAAATGGTCTCCATCCATTTTTATTTTTAAAGCATATGCAAAAAAGTCAATTTTAATCTTAAAAGACACATGAAAACGTGTACTACAAAAATATGTAAAAACATAAGTCATGATGCTAAGTGATTATCACCAGACTGGTAATACTCTTTTTAAGGTTTCAAATCTTTCTACAGTTAGTATATATTACTCTTTTAATTAGAACATACACAACAAACTTTACTTGTTTTTTGGGGTTTTAACTTACAATATTCATCAAATGCCTAAATAATCTCCAAGAACATATTAAGAATTTAGAATAATGTAAATTATTTAGGAAATACCCGGATTCTCCAAAAAATAGCAATATTGCTGTTCTGAAAATTCATTTGTACAGACCCATTCCAGAAGTGGTTTGAAAGAGGTTCAAGGGCTTTTAGTCACAGAAGAAAAGCAAAACAGGAGGCTGGGTTTTTAGCTTAGTGGTAGAGGGCTCGCCTAGCAAGCTCAAGGCCCTGAGTTCAATCGCCATCATTGCACCCCCAAAACAAAACATAGCATTGAATTATTCCAGCTTGCTTTCTTTCCAGCTGCTACAAGCTGTAACAGAAGCTGGAGTCTAGTCTTCATTCTGACTCCACAGGGCTTGGGCTGGATTTTTTATTTTTTATTTTACTTTATTTTTTTCAGCATGAAGAACCTGGATCACACAATTTTCCAGGTCTCCCCAGAGCAAAAGAATCATTCGGATGCTATGGTTTAAATCTACACTAAGAGCTGCTGCTCAGTGAGCTGAAACTCAGCTCCTGTGTTAGTATTAAGACGTAGCAACAACATTTCCCAAGAAAGAAAGAACCTCAGTAAGCCTTTTGAAGTCAGGTGTGATTCCTTTTTGCTTATAGAAGAATCGAGATCTTGAACTGAACTACTTCGGCTGCCTGAACCAACTCCCATTTTGGTTTCGACTAAGAAATTATATTTCCATTGAGAGTAAATTTGAGTATTTTTAGTGCAGTCCAATACTCAATCTACAGTCTCACAGTCAGATCCCAACTTCCTTTGTCATTAGAGCCGACGCTGAAAGTCTGCAGGAGGTGAAGGCGGAAGGGCTTAGATCTTCTTGGGCCATGAGCAGACAAACCATAGTGCAGTGCTGATGTTCTGGGAAAGTGAGAAAGAAATACATCTGAAAGCTGAAGTCTCAAGTGCAGAAAAGTCTGCCTCTGGGCTTCTTAGAATAGACAACAAACACCATTTTTAGTTCACTTGTCAATGGCTCCAAGCTCAAGAGATTTTAACTGGCCTCTGATTTTCTTAACTACTTCTGATCTTACCAGGGCAAGTAGATAATGGTTAAGATATTTTAAAATGTCACAGGGTAAATGCTAAGAAAGCACTAAGAATCGAGACATACTCAAAGCCGCGGTGTTTAAACAGTGTGGTGCTATTGAAGGAATTAACCAACCAAAACATCCAGACACCGAGCTGTGGGCATATGGCAAGTCAGCGACAAAGGGGACCACATGGCATGATGACTAGAAGAACATCCTCTGAAATTATTCTGCCTGGTTGCTTGGTTCTGAATCTTGGTCCCAGCCAATAAAAGTTATTTAAGGCTCAGGATTTAGCTCAGTGATTAGAGTTCTCATCTAGCAAGTGCAAGGCCCTGAGTTCGATTCCCAGCACAAAAAAAAAAAAAAGAAAGTTATATAAATTTAAGTAAAAAGTTATTTAAATTTTCTAAGCTTTAGTTACCTGTCTCTAAGACATTGAATGATAATATTCACTGTTTCCAATACAGGTCTGTTGTGGGCACTAAACAAGGCAATACATGTAATGTACTAAGAAGTCTATTGCATAAAATATCACGTTCATGGTGCTTTCGATTTCACTGGAGATCAGAAAAATACCTTTCTTTACAGCTATCAAAATATTTTTTTTATTTTTTATTAGTACATGTTTGCAGTACACAATGTTTGCATTCTTTGTGTAGAGCTGATACCTGTACCTAGCACATCTTAATTACTTTTTTTCATCGCTTTTCCTCCCCCCATTTTCTTAGTCCCTTTCACGATAAAACTTTCTTTTTACCCATGAGACTGGCAGAAATACAAAGGACTGATGATATCAGTGTTATTGAAGATATGCAGGAAAGGGCATTACTATACATTCTTGGTGGGTACAAAGATGGATATAATATTTTGCAGGACAATTTTTCAACATTGATGAAAATTCAAGATATACATATCCTTTGACCCAGAAATTCTATTTCTGGGAATCCATAACAAAGTCTGGTGGACCGAGTAATTTATAAACAATGGAAATTTATCACTCAGTTCTGGAGGCTGAGTCCAGGATGAAGGTTCCAGCAGATGGGATGTCGGTGAGGATTAGTGCTATGCTTCGGAGGCAGCAATGTTGCTCTGTCCTCAGATGGCGGAAGCTGACAAATTGTCCCACCTTGGTTTGGGGGAAAGGGACTGGGGTGCTCCCTTTGACCTTTCTTATGTGGGCGTTAATCCCATTCATGAGGGCAGAACCCACATGATTCAATCACTTCCCTAAGGGCCTCGCTTCTTAATAATAACATTGGGCGTTAGTTTCCCACACACAAATGTTGAGGAGACATCGAAATTCAGACCATAGCACCACCCTTAAAAACTGAATAAATAAATATACAAGGATATGTGGGCTATAGAGTAAGAATTTTTTATTAGAGTGGTCTTTGGCATAGTAGAAAATTGAAGAGGGCTGAATGCACCCTATTTGAGAAATGGTAAATTATGGCACAACCAAACTGTGGGATATTAGGTAGTTATTAAGAAACTGAAGTAGAGTCAGTGGTATGCCCATTGTCAGGAGTGGAACTGCACTGCCCCCAAAAGGTATATTGAAGGCTGATTCCCAGGAGCTCAGAAGGTGACCTTATTTGGAAATTAGATCTTTCAAGAAGCAATTAACTTACCTCTAGGTCACTATGATGGGCCCTTCCCTAATATGACTGGAGTCCCTACAGAAAGGAGATACTTAGAAACAGTGCAGCTATGCATAAAGGAAAGATAATGGGAAGACAAACAGAAGGAAGACAGTCATGTGACCGAGTGATACCCCTGTGAGTCAGGGAACCCCAAAGACTGCTTGCAAATGCCAGAAACTGGAAGAATCATGCACGAATCATCCCCTAGAACTGTGAGAGAGAACTCAGCCCTGTGGACACCTCGATTTGTGACTCCGAGACTCCCAAACTGTGAAGGAATAGGTGTGTATTGTTCCCGGTATTTTGTTACGGTGCCCATAGGAAAGGAATACACCCAGGATCTATTACTGCACAAAATATCAAGCTGTAAAACAATTAGTATAATGTAAATTTATTTTGTTCAAAACACGCTGTCACATACATTCTCCTGTGCTAATACGTACATAGAGAAATCTGGAGTGACAGCACAAAGTTGTTTCACAAGAGTGCTGGGAAGGGGTGGGGATTTAGCTCAGTGGTTAGAGTGCCTGCCTTACAAGCACAAGGCCCTGAGTTTGATCCCCAGCACCAAAAAACAACAACAACAACAAAAAAACAAAAACAAAAACAAAAAAAGTGCTGGGAGGAAGGTACCTACTGGGCTGGGCCACTATGAGAATGGCTCCCTTTTTCCATAACATGTGTCTGATTCGTTTCTAAAGAGAGTGTATTTCTTTGGAAATGTGTTCTTTCTCTGAAAATTCAACTCCTTTGCATAACCAGGGTCCTTTCCCTCTAGAAGGATGAGAGAAACAAGAGGCGGAAGAGAAGAAGGAATAAGACACAGGGGACCAACTATGGGGTCCCCACTGTCTTCCCAGCGGGGCCTGGAACTATTGCAAAGAAAATACCAGTTCCTAATGAGCACAATTTGCACGTTGCCCCCAAGTCCCAGGAATTGCCAAGGAGAAGAGAGCTACACCTGGCACGGAAGGAGGGGACACCGTCGTTTCCACCGTGTGGGTCCCTCCTATGGCTCGGAAGGGTCTGGCTGCCAGGCGCCCTCCCCCGTGCCTCTGACTCTCAGGGTGTGGCTCAAGGTTCAGTCTGGCCCCAGACTTATTTCTGACCATCAGGGAATCACCTGCGGAGCTTGCGGCTATGGATGTGGCTCCAAACCCCTGGGAAGTCCCGTCTCACCCCGCCTCCTTCTCCCCCTGAGCTCTGAGGTACTTCTTGGGTCAGGCAGCGTGGCACCCGTGGGGAGAGGAGGGAGCAGAAGCCCGGAAGTGTATTCTCTCCTTGCTTCGGTCTCCTCATCGATGTAACGGAGCAGATGTGGAGTTTGTGAGGGCAGATGGAAGAGGAGCTCAGCCAGGGGCTCACGAAGGCAACAGGGACCCCAAGGCAGCTCGTTCGGGGACTTTCTTTTCTTCCTATTCTGTGTCCTCGCTCTTTGCTCTTAGCACTCAGTGCCTTTCTATTTTCTTCCTCTTTCCTTTTAGCCGAGACAGGATTTGATCTCACCAAGCTAGTGAGAAAATGGTTTATCACGTAGTCCTTCCCCTCTGAGGTAGCAAAGACTGGAATTAAACTCTAGTTGCAGGAGCAATAAATCCCTCAGGTGCTGAAGATGGGCTTAAGTGACCAGAAGAGCTTCTCCTTTAGCCCCTGACTCAAAAGCCCATCCCACACTTGATGAAGATGAAGAAAAAGTAACAGGTGTGTGCTATATACAAACTCACTATGTTCGTTCCACAGCTTCCCCAGGTGAGTTCCATTTGATTCTCCATTTTAGAGATGTGGAGACTGAGGCAAGAAAAGTGAACTCATGTGTCCAGGTCACACTGCTGTTGTGACAGCATTGAGGTTCAGACCAGGGGTATAGCTGTGACCTCTGTGCTCATCTACCCAGGGCAGTGTTGCTCAGGACTGCGGTCACAATGTGTGTGAGTACATGTGTGTGAGCACGGCCTCCTCAGATCACACGCATGCAGAGCCAAGTCATCGGATGTGACTCAGAGAGACATCCGGGATAAACTGAGTAGAGTACTTCCCTAAGCAGTTGGCAGGAGGACCTGTGGCAGGGGCCGAAGTGGACCGTATCACTGTAATACTGGAGAGACACAGGCTGAGGGCAAGTGGAATCCCAAATACATCTCGGGGGCCTAGGAGAAACCTCCCTCTACTTGGGCCCAGCTGCATGCTGAATGTGACATCCAGGAACCTGTTCCTTTGCCCGTTAGGGTATCCAGGCACATCCTGGCTTCTGCCCGTCCTCGAATTTGCACCTCATAGGCTGCAGGGGACAAAGCCCGTGACCTTCATCCCTGCAGTCCTTGATGATTTGGGCCCATGATCTCTGGTTATCAAAGTGTTCCAGTACATTTAATGCTCCCAAAGAGCTGGTGGATGGAAAACCCATGTGCACAGTGGTTTTTTGCAAGTGAAGTGTTTTTACAATTTTCAACCCAAAGGCAAAGGGATCAAACGGCATAGTCGCGGAGAAAAGCTGAACAAGGCTATTGGACTCTGAAAGCTGTTTGCCTGTATTAAAATATTCCATTGTCCTCTGTCCTCTCCCCTACCTTGTTCTCTCCTGAAGTAAGAGACGTTGACCCTCTAGGCAGGCTGAATGAGGTTTATGGATGAGATTGATATTTAAGACTCTGGTAAAGCATGACCTTCGGCTTCCCAATAAACAGCAAGGACAAGTGCAGTGCCGGAGAGTTGAGACTTTAATTCCCACCAATTGCTTCTCTCTGGCGCATTATGCATGAGAAATGGAGCCGGCTTGCCCTCTGGTGCCCCGGTAATCCAGGGGTACCTCGAAATCACAGACCCATAGAAGTTAGAGCTGGAGAGGGCCTCGGAGATCAGCAAGGGAGTCCGACCTCCTCGCTTTACAGATGAGGAGCCTTTCTTCAGGTGTGTGCGTCTTGCAGGCTTGGCAGCCCTGCTTCCACTGGCTCCCTCCAGGAAGGCACCAAGCGACAAGGCTACGGGGTCATGAGCATGCGTGCAAATGCCGTGGATCCGTGAGCAACGTGAAAGTGGGAGTGACAATGGACAAGGGCAGAGATCACAGGGCTGGGCTCCAGTGATGCACAGTGTGCACAAACCGCTTGCTGCTTTTGAGCTATATCCTTGAGAAAGTTCTTGATGAAAGTGGAAAAGGAAAATCTTTTTCCTTGTCCTGTGATCAGAATATGTGATGAATGCTTAAAGTAATTTATGACGGTAAAAGACATGTTACCATTCATCTTCCTTAAAATGTTCCCCCTCACTTGGGACACACAGGACCCGTTGTTCTGGGCACTGTTGAAGCAGTTCTGGAAGGCCTCTTTCACAAGTGTCTTTACATGGTACGATCAAAAATGTGTATGTATCGCTAAGTGCTATCCAACTTAAAATCATTGCTGTGTGACCTCATCCACCTTATTGACCAGATCTGACACCCATCCAACTTCTAATTCTTCCCAAAATCAAAACGACCAGGAAAGGTAAATCGATTTAGGATATCAAGGCTGCCCTTACAGCATAACGATAGATATTCACGAAAAAGGACGTCTGTAACTGCTTCGGAGTGTCAAGAACAGTGGGACGCATGTGTCCTAAGTGAGGGGGAGTATTTTGAAGGGTATTAGTGACACTGTATCTTCTACTTTAATCATTTTTTAAAATGTTTGAGAGTCACCATTTTTTTTTTTTAATCATACCACCTATCTCTTCCTTGTTTGGTAGATGAATGCTGATTCTCTCACATTCCTTGTAGCCCTATGGTGAAGTTACTGTCTCTCCAGTTCTCTGGCTTCCCTGGCCAGTCTGAAGCATCATGTTGACAGCTAGTAGTTTCTGAGCTCTTACCCTACACTGCACACCATTTTTGGGTTTGCATGCATTAGCTCAATGAGTGCTTATGAACCTTCAAAAAGGGGAGTGTGGATATCAGCTCCATTGAATCGATGAGGAGACTGCAGCAAGGAGAGATTAAGCAAATTCCACCAGGTCACATGCAGTGTCACTGAAATCCCCACGAAGAAGAAATACTTCTGGCAAGAAGAGCTTCCAGATACGGGCCAAACTTGTTTAGAGAATGCGTGCTGGTGGTGAGTTCGTTAGGTGTGTCGCTGAAGCACAGGGCTCCTGCTGCATATACACACACTCTGGCTGCCAGCTTTGCAAACAGCAAGGGATGTGGATGCATTAGAGACAGGTTCTAATTCATGCCAGCTGTGTGGTCTTGGCAAGATCTGGTCTCAGAGTTTCCATATCCGCATGTGTGTAATACACATAGCAATGATGATTTCGAGTGTGATGAAAATGTATACCATGCAGAATTGTTAAGGTTGAAGTTGTCACTCAGGGGCTGACACTTGGGGATGTTTAAGACAGTAGTGCCCCCTTGCTGCGGGGCACACATTCCAAGAGCCCTGAAGCTGCAGGTTGTCCCATGGCCTATATATACACACCATTCTTCTCATACAGCTATACCAAGATAAGTTTAATTTATAAATGATGCTTGGCGAGAGATTAACAATAGCTAATATTAAAACAGAAAAGTTATAACAATATACTGCAATAAAAGTTACGTGAATATTCTTCCCTCCATATTTTACTTTGCTTGCCCTTCTTGTGATGACAGGAGGTGATACACATCCAAGGTGTGATGAGATGGGGTGGGCTGGATAATGCAGACCCTGTGACATCATGTTAGCTGTTATTGACCCTCTCCACGGATGCCCCAGTAGTAGTAGAGTAAATTGCACACTGTCCCGCTCTGTCCCACATGGGCTGAGGATTCGTCCCTTTGTCCAGACGGTCCACAGTGTAGACACTACTCTCCTGTTAGCAACTTACTGTCTATCTTACTTATTGATGACTGCATATCTCAGTGGTTGTGTTTAAATAACAGTGCACGGTTTAAAACATAAATTGTTGATTTCTGGAATTTTCTATTTAATATATTTGGGCTGCAGTTGGCCATAGATAATCGAAACTACAGAAAGTGAACCTGCAGATGGTGCTGGAAGGTGCTCCTAAAGATGCTGCCTTGGCTGAGAGGCCAGCCACTTTCTTGCCTCTTGTTTCTATGTTGATGGATTTCCATCGTGATAACCCTCCTGGATTCTCTCTTCTCCACTTGCTCAGTGAATGAAGCATAGAGAAAGCGAAGTAACTCACTAGCTCACCCAGCTGCTGAGAGAGGGGCCAGGATGTAAACCTGGGAGAGCCCACACGCTTCGAAGCCTGCCCACCAGCATGCTTCAGAGGACAAGGAATGCCTGACATCAAACCCTTCCGCTCTCCTCGGCAGGGAGAAGGCTCAAACACTGGCTCTCTGGAAAAGACAGCACAGAGAAGTGCATACTGAGACAGGGCCCGAAGCCTGTTTTCTTTGTACTTATTTCATATCCTCATCTTCTTTTCTGCTCTGGGGAGGGGAATGCTTGCTGCACAGTGTGCACTTGCCCCCAGCTTGCCTCGGAGGGCCTTTGTTTACAACCATTCCCCCCTCACCGTGATTATTAGCTCCCTCTTCCCCTCTCAGAAGTTTCTGCTTTGGAGGTAAATAATAGTCATTTTATGCAGAAGCATGGGAAATGTTTGGGCACGGGAGGGGCAGAGGTCGTAGCCAAGTTACTGGAATAGTCTTTCAAGCAGAGAAAAATTTTTGGCCACTTTTTTTTTTTTTTAGGACTGAGCTAGTTGGCGCCACAAGAAACTAAGACCACATGACTTCTGGTAATCTAGGCTGCTCGAGCTTTGTCTTGGCTGAACTGTCTTTGTTCTCGCTCACGAATGAGCCTCACGGATGCATTCCAAGGACCATAAGAGCCCTCAGTGACAGATTAGCAGCAGGAAGTCACCCCATACCTCTGTTGACACGGGCAGGAGCAGCCTGCAGGCAACCTGTTGCCAGGGATAGGGACAGGACACCTGAAGCAAGGAATGGCCTGTATCGCCTGGGTCCTGGAGTTAAATTCATGGCATAACAGCCAGATGTAATTCCTCTGGACCTCCTTCTGCTAAGTGCTGTATAAGAGCAAAACACTTAGTAAATTATAAGGAGGTACCCGCACAAAAACGCTTACAAATAAGAATTATGGAAAATCAGAAGCCAAACGCTCACAACAGCAATTTTTTTTCTTTAATCAGAAACGGAGTCAGAACCATACAGGAGGGGTGAAGTCTCTCGGGCAAGCGATAACATAAGCTGTTCATATATTTTAAGATGTAATCTATCATTTTAAAAATTATTTTATTACAAAGCAGTTTTATTTAAAAAAAAAAGTCTGTGTTCCAATATTCTACTCGTGCCTTAAGGGAAGCCAGATAAAGGGTAATAATAGAACTAATGGGAATTAACTTTATAGCATTAACCCACCAGGCTGAGAAAGTAAGAGGTACAAATTGGTAGATTGGGGAATTCAGCTACCAAGCAGTCCAGCCCAAATGTGTTTCATAGCTGTTTCTACTGGTTTTCATTTCAGGAAAGGGAGTTAGTCACACAGACGATAGCTTCTGATCTCAGCCACAAGGATGGCCGAAAGAAACAAAACCCAGGCTTTCTGGACTCTTGGGCAATCCCACAGGAAGACAGTGAGTTCCTTACAAACCAAGCCTGGAGGAGCCAGCCATCTATCAAAGTGATGGGGCCTTGCAAACTCCACATCAGTCATCTCCCGGGAGCAGGACATCGAGCACAATTGGGTACATATTTTTTTCATGTCTTGCTGTTACAGCTGGAATTTGTAGCACTGGGTTCATGAGGAGCCATGTTTGAGAGCACAGCAGAGGAGGCATCTTTAAAAACCACAGATCATGTAAATAAACATGGTCAGGGCGGTGGGCGGGATGCAATGGCCCAGCAAAGTGAGGCCTGTTTTCCTCTCCCTTTCCCACTGTGACTCTGCAGCAACAAGATGATGGAAGGCGCTGCTAGGATTTGGATTTTAAGTGTCCTCCTGCAGTCCAATATCTTATCGGCTTTATCCCCAGCATGGTGCTATTGGGAGGTGGGGGACTTTAACAGGCAAGGACAGGTGGGAAGTTCATGGCTGTTCTGGGGTTGTATGCTTGAAGAGGAAGTGGACTGTCTTTGTTTCCTGACCATGATGTGAGCATTTTTGTTCTACCATATGTATCTCACCAATTGCCATCTGGTATCTCCACCAGAGGCCAAAAAGCAGTGTGCGCACCCAACCATGGACTGCAACCCCCAAAACTGTGAGCCAAAATAAACCTTCTCTCTTTATAAGTTAAGTACCTCAAGCGTTTGTTATAGTGATGAAACCCTGACTAACAAATGCCTAAGGATAAAACTTTCTTGAGCTCTCTGGACTCGATCTCTCTCTGACTTCATAGAGGTTGATAGTTAACTCACCCCATGAAAATACCCACATAAACTCACCTCGTAGAATGGAATTTCTTCAGTCCCCTTTCTCTGTTTCTAGCACCACACACATGAGGCTCAAGAGCCTTGGTAGTCAGATCATTTCCACCAGCCAGCTGTGGGCTGATTCAAGATGGAACTGATGTAAAAGCCATCTGACTCTCAGATGACAAGAGCCCCTTTCCTACACACACTTTTTCTCTCTCTCTCTCTTTCTCTCTCTCCCTCTCTCTCTCTCTCTCTCTCTCTCTCTCTCTCTCTCTCTCTCTCTCTCTCTCTCTAATTCTTATGCTGGTAAACCCACAGACAGCCTGAAGGAAGGAATGAGTCACAGAGAATCAACTCTACCGGCATACCTAACAGGTTTCCCTTTTTGCACATGGGAGATTCCTAGATGTAAGACTTTAAAGTCAAGAAATCTCTTTTCTTTGCCAGTCAAGGATTCATTTTCCACACTCATTCCCAAGGCCTCAGCTGGCACTTAAATATGTCCAGCAGCCTAAATCACAAGAAGACGCTTACATATGCAGCTTTCAGGCTGTGGACTCTAGATTCTATCCCCAGAGAAGGGCAGGGCTGCTATTTCTACAGCAAAATATACTGCCTCCCTCAGTTCTGTCCCTTTCTTGCTTGCTCCTGCCCCTCAGACAGATGTGTATTTGCAATCACCAGTGCAGGAGGCGTCGATTTAAGAGAGGTGGTTTGCCTACCATCTCTTCTCCATATCGTCAAAATCGGTCAGTTTGGTAATGCTTTCTATCCTTTACACACTGTCAGGTAAGATGAATGGCAAATGTATATGGCCTAACAAATATATGGTAAATATGTATTTTTCCTGTCCTTTTTATCTATAAAAGAATCTACAGAAGGCTGAAGGAGGAAAGAAAGCCGCTTTGCAAAAATGATAGATACATTCTAAAACTCCATAGCTTAACCATCTAACTTGCTGAGTTTTAATGGGGTTGTCATCACCAGACTGTTAGCCTAACTTATGAAAATCAAGCATAGGCCTTTTCGTTGCCTCATAAATCCCCATGAACAATAGCCCGACAACAGAAAACAGGCTCTGATTTTGGAATGATTACTCTCAGTGTATCGCCAGTAATGAAGTATGAAGGAAATCGAAGACTTATTGCTTACAGATATTAGCACAGACTCAGATGGCTCAATTTTTTTTTACCCTAATAGATAATTCTTGAATTATGTGCCTAACAAAGACAAATTCTAGAACTAACGGAAGGCATTTATTATATTAACAAGTGTGTTTTCGATTCCTTCAAAACAGAATGTAATTTAATCTTGGCTTCAGAGACAGATTGGAAATGTTAAATGTCTGCTTTTCAGCAGTGATTTCTGTAGGGAGAAAAGTATTCACCATCAGCTCGAACTGTGTAACTGGGGGAAAGGATGTTTATCTTAACGGCACAGAAAGGGAGAAGTTGTGGGTTTCTTTTTTTTTTTTTTTCGTTTTCTTTTTCATTTTTTAAATATAGAGCAGATTGTATATATCCTAGTCCTTCCCCAGGGCAATTTCTGCCTTGCTGTATGTAACATATTCTGCTGTGAGAAAGAATAATTATCTGATAGTGAGGGAGCCCCTGCCTTGCGTTCTGCATATAAGATGCAAACCTGAGAACTGCCCACCAGTCTGCACTGTCTTGTTTGTTACTCCAGGAACTCAGGTGGGTATGGCCTGGGCTGAGACTAGAGATTTATAATTTGAAGGCCATTAAGAGGTCCCTGTTAATAATTCTCCTGCACAGGGTGGCCAAAGCTCCGGGGGATTTGGACACAGTGCCACATGGAGAGAACTAGTAGGAGAGCCTAAGGCTTGTTTGACTTGCAGAGAGAATCTTGGTGGGGGGGGGAGAGAAGAAGGTCATTATAAAGTTGGCAGCGAGTCTCACACTGAAGGGGGTGGCTTCTGAGGGCACCTGGGGAACATTTCATGAGAAAAGATGCTTTCGGACCATCTAGGTAAAGTCCCAATTCGCCCTGCAGAGGAGAGGGCATACAGAGTACCTCAGCCCACCTGTAAGTGGTGTGGGGACTCATATCTGGGTATGCAGTGGTCAGCATGGACTCAAAAAGGTGTGGAAATCAGTGTCTATGGGTGAACCCGGAAGTGAAAGTTGGACAGTCCTAAGGAAGCCCCTTCCATTTGAGAGGACTGGGCACAAGGAAGGAAATTATTAGGCAGTAAATAGAAACAGGAAGCAGTGGGACTGGGTGAATGACTTCAGGAGGGCATCAGAAAACTCCAAGGGGGAAGATTCTTCTTTTTCTTCGTGTTGGATCCAGCTCCAGGACTTATTACAGAACAGCTGTGTCCTCACCTGTAGTCAGGAAAGGGGTGGTTGGCCTGTCCTGCTGGTTTGCATGATGGGCATGCTAATGGTGAGCTGCCAAAAAAGAAAATTTCTCCATATCTGTTCCTGCTCATGAGGAAGCCATCTGACTCACTTCCAGGAATAGAGTGCAGGGAATGCCAGCCTTGAGTGGGACCCTTTTTGGGGTGACCTCTGAGGTTCTGTTGATTTCTAAGTTATAACACAGATGTCTGTGGACACCATTGTTCATTCAACATTTTTATATTAGAACCCTACTATGTACCAGTCAAAGTGCTAGGCGATGGACATTTGGGACAATACAGGATCGTAAATCTTGCTGTGTGGACCTAACTGCCTGGGAGAGGGGGGCAGTGAGCAAGAAGGATAGGTGTGCTGATTGATACAGCGCTTTTGAGTGCTGTGGGATGAATAATAGATAAGTCACTAGATTGATGAGGTAAGGGCAGACTTCTTGGAGGGGGCGATTTTACAATAGATTCATAATGTAAACAGGAGCTAGCTGGAGATAAAGAGGAAGGGCTGTTGAGAGAGAAAAAGAGAGAAAGGACTAACTCCATGGGAGGAGAACAGTATGAATGAAAACATGGAAGAAAGAAAAGGTGAGTCCCCCCCCGGTGGAACTGCTCTTTAGTTTTGATGTCTGAACGAATCAGATTGTCATTCTTAGGAAGGACTTTATGAACTCATTTGAAAAGCTTAATTAGCTATTTTAAGTTGAGTTAGGGAGGACAGAGGAGGAGACCATATATTTTGACTGGGATTAGAGTGACTGGGAAGAGATTAAAGAAATGGAGATTGTTTCTTGCAGGCAGAATTTAATTGAATAAAACATGGAATTTTGGGGAGAGGAAGGCTAGAGGGGAACAGCCCACGTCTTCTGGGCAGAGTAGGAGTATTCAGAGATATTGAGGCACAAAGAGGTGGAGAGGCGTCTCCCATGCTCTTTGCTGGTGAGAAGATGCTGAGTCAAGCCTCCTTTCCCTGAAATGTTGTGCAGAGCATCATGTTGTCCTCAGTGTCTCTCAGGCTGGAAAACCCTCGGTTTGGCCAGCCTTCCCCGGGCTTCAGTGCAGTGAGATCCTACGGGACAGACCAATTAATGCTTTCAGGAGAGGAACACCCCCACCACTGGGGTACAGTTTCCTTCCTTCTGAAGCTGAGTAGCAGGCACAGTGTCTCACAGAGGTTTGAAGAGGGTTTGGCTGTCTTTGTTCTAGAGAGGACACGAGGCCCACAGATGGGCAATAACCTACCTGAGGCTGAAACTTCATTCTGAGCCAGTGCAGATACATTACTGGTCTGACGAATCTGACTTTTGCATGTGGTTCTCTTTGTGGGAGCATTAGAAATAAAGGGTTTCCTCTACACTGGGCAGAAATAAGCAGCTTAGATTAGGGACAGACCTCAGGCTGCTGCCTTTCAGGGCCTCTGTGTGTCCTTGGAGAAGGTAGCAAGGACTTTTCTGAGTGAAGGAAAAGAAAGAACCCGCCTGCAACAATATCTTGGAATGGTTGATAAGCCCTTCTATTCTGGGTCTTTTTTTCCTTCTTTTTCTCTATTGCATCGCTGTGGAGTTGAAATTGGCTGAATCAGCACTAAGTCATTTAGCAGGAAATGATGAGAACTGTCATTCTCCTCTGTCTGCGCAGTAACACACAGCAGAGAGAGCTGAAGATGACGGCAGGGGCCGCTGACAACGCCTGGGGCCTCAGATTGGATTGCAGGCTGGAAGAGCCCACAGTGTAATCAGCAGTCACTTCCTGGGCCGGGGTGGGGAGTGTGAATTGAGGCTCTCCCTGCAGCAAGGACACCCGGGTGACACCTTCTGCTGAGGTGAGAAAGCAGTGGCAAGCCACAGTCCAGTGGGGGAATCTTGCACCAGAAAATGGACATCCTGAGGGTGGAGTGATCCAGAACCCTCGGGGTGCTTAGAAAGAGTGCCTGCCCGGAGATGCGCTTGCCAGGGAGGGTCACTTTCCAGGGCTTCCCATGGTCACATGGGACTTCACTGGAATACAATTTCATAACCTCGTTCCAGGGAGTGAGAGGTGGTATTTTCGCTGTCTGCTCATCTTAAAATGCATTCAAGATTGTCAGAAACAGCACAAATCTGTAATGTTGGGCAAGCTACTTTGTCCTTTGTGCTTCAGTTTGTTCTTTTGTAGAACAGAGATGTTAATACCTACCATAGAGCATTATGTGGCTGAGTAATGACATAATGAACGAGATGGTACTTTGTGAAGTGCACACCATTACATTACTTCGAATCCGGAGTCCTCGGGGGCATTTCTAAACTCTTTTTCCAGCACTCATCCGAAGCAAGCAAACATGCGGCTACCTCATCCACCTCTCCTGGCCCCCAGCTTAATGGCTTTAATGCAGCCGTGATCATGACCACTGACCCGTGTGCTCCAGCTGGGAGGTGCTATTAATGGGCACAAGGCAGGCCTCCAAATTCTCTGTGTCCTGTTAAGCTAAGAGTCTCTCCGGATCTGGCAGCGCATCCTGTGGTGTCCCAAAGAGAATGAACATCACTTTCAACCATCCACAAAAATCTAACAGATTTTTGGCAACGTTCATATTGCAATTTAGAAATAATGTTCCATAAGTGGGGAGGAGAGAGTGTGAAAAGAGTGTTTGCCGTCTTTTTTTTTTTTTTTTCAGTTGAATAAGCAGATGTGCACTGAGGTGGCCCCCAGGAAGGAACGGCACATGCTGAGGGACACAGCAGTTCCGGCAGAAATGCCAGGTGCTCCCTAGACAGTGACACACCCGAAGGACTTCATTGGATGAAGCTCTAGACACCCACAATTATCACCCCAGGAGGGTTCTGCCCACCTAATTTTGGTCTTGCCCATTCTTGGACAAATATTTGCCAAATTTCTACTATTTTACACATGTTTCCAAATGATCCCTTTGGCTGTTCTGTGGGGCGTGAACTCTGAAGAGTACGAATTGAAGGAAAGGCCAGCTCTAAAATTACTGTAGAAGAACCCGCGTGATGATGTGAATCAGGGTGATGGCATTGCTAAGAAAACAGAGGCGTCTATTTGTCCCTAACCAACAGACTGGTATGCCTTGGCAACGGGGGGATATGGTTTGACTGGGAGGGTGGGGCGAGAGCAGACAGTGCCTACGTTTTTGGCTTAGTGAATGGTAGACAACGGCTCATTGACTTAGACGGGGGAGAGCAGGAGCGACCAGGAGTTGCTAGAGAACTCTGATCTTGACATGATTCATCTGAGATGCCTTT
Source organism: Hystrix cristata (assembly GCA_004026905.1). NCBI lineage: Eukaryota > Metazoa > Chordata > Mammalia > Rodentia > Hystricidae > Hystrix > Hystrix cristata. The sequence goes on along the minus strand of PVJO010003770.1, from coordinate 57,621 downwards.
AAACCATTCAAGTGGGAGATAACCAGTATATACCTGGGTATAAAAGTCTGCAGCTCAGGTGGGAGAGAAGTGGAGCCTGAGGAATACAAGCACGGACATCACCAAATCCAGGGGACTGGATGGGGCTAAGTGTTGCTGGAGAAAATGACCTACGGCCATCATGCCGACATGAGAGAGGAGGAAGGAGGAAGAGAGGTATGGAGAAGGAATGGCTAATGGGGTGTTCAGAGCATCATGGCGAGGGAGGTTATGCCCTGTGTTTCCCAGGGTCTTCTGTGGCGCCAGCCCTCCCTTAGCTTGCTGTTTTTCACATTACCTTTTCCCTCCCGGATCGCACAGCCTGATAAGTCCGGGAACTTGGACTTCCCCCTGCCCCCGAATGGGACCCCAGGCCATCCCAGTAACAAGTTATCTGCTTATCACAGCCCACACTGCCACCATTCTACTTTATTATTTCTTGCTATTATTTTCTCTGACTTTTGGGAAGCTGACTGCGGCCTTCTATCTAGATGCCTACACTCCATCACTGCCCCGAGGCTGATGCTTCTCGTGCCTTCTTCTCCCTCCCTCCACCCCCGCCTGGCTTGGCCTGCAGTCTGAACACACTGAATCTTCATCCACTTCGTTGTGTTTATCTGCTGTGCGTCCTCAAGGTTCCGTTGTCTCTCCATTGTTATTCAGAATTATCTGATTCCAAACCTGACATCACGTCTCCTTGTGACATACGGTAGCCTGGCCGTTGCTTATCCAGTGTGGGTCTAGTACTCAGCGTCAAGCTCATTCTCTTCTCTTCCAGATCAGACACAGTCTCTAAAAGTCACAAAACCTGGTGTCTGTAATGCTTGTGAATCATTCTGTAACTGCAGAAATGAACGGAGCTCATTCCCACCCGTGTAACCCTCACTCGGGAAGAGTTCAGGTCAAACTGCTTTGCCTTCCAGTGACATTTTCCTTTAATTTTAACATCCCTCCCCCCTCCCTCTGGTCTCCCTACTCCCTCACCCCTCCCCTCCCCTCCTACCTGCCCTCCCTCCCTCCCTCCTACCTCCCTCTCTTTCTTTTGCATTTTATTTGAACTAAGACTTTTATTCACACCCCACTGCTTGTTTCTCTGATTGAAAGACCATTTCTACTGATGATGGCTGTAGTGTAAATGTTTTATTTTGGGGGTTTGTTCAGTCAGGTCTCTTTGGACAGAGATGAAATACTGGCTACAGTCCCTGCGTGTGAAGAACATCGTGTTCAGCCCTTTACTCCCAAGGCAAATTATTTGCTTAAGTAAGGGTTTCTTCCTTGATTATAGCTTTTATTATTGAGATCTTGTCTGAATTTCCCAGGTGTGTTTTGCATTTCCCAGTCTTGCTCTGCACACCAAAGAGCTAGTCTCAGAACATATATTTGCATGTGTTCCCAGCTCGGATGGAGACAGGGTCCTTACCTAGACAAATAGCCCTGGGAATAAAAGGCTAAACAGAAGCACAGTATCTGGGTGTGCTAATTATTTTTCCTGACTGAGGACATTGGCTGGATGTTAATAGATACATCTATTAGGTGTCACATTATTTGTTTTAGAATATTACCTCTCTTGGTTTACAAAATCCTGGAGTAGGATAAAGGATGAAGAAAATAGGGTAAAACAGAATAAATAATATTTAATTGGTTCATTCATTTATTCCAGAAACATGCATTGAGCACCTAGAATGTGCCAAGGAGTCTGGTGTGTGGATCAGTGTGCTGGGCATGGGCTATGACAATGAGCAAGAGGCTACCTTTAAGAGTCTTCACATAGAGTAGGGGAGGGAGATATAGACAGACAATTATAATATTCTGACTGATACTTTCTCTGACAGAGTTGCTATAGGATGCTACAGGAGCCCAGAGGTAGACTTACAAACTGTCAAGGGTACTGGGGACAGCATGGCAAGGACTGAGCCTCGTGTCTCCCTGGGTGCATGTCAGGAGAGAAGGAGGGGCTGTGCTCAGGCATCCGCAGCTCTCAGGGGTGAAAAAGCGACAAGCCATAGTTGTGTGCCCAGGCAGCTGTGGGTGGCTGGAGGGAGTCAAGGGGCATGACTGGAAAGGTGGATTGGTAGAATGGCTCTCCAGAGAAGGTCAGATGTCAGTTTCAAGGAGCCCCCCTTCTGGTAAGGTAAGGGCAGTGGACAATCAGGGACCTTCCTAAGGGGCTGCAACAGAAGCTCATGCATTCAAACAGTTCAGCTGCATCCTGCATAATCGTCCTCTTTGGAAATACTGCTTGTTCCTAACTCAGACTTCCATCCTGGTGCTGATTTTTCAGCCACAGATGTGAGGACCTACCGATGGGCTTGATGCTTGATTCTTGACCTCGTTTCACAGTATCCCTGTTTCTGCTTAGCTGACCTCAACTTCTTTTGTTTATTTATTTTTTTAAAGTTCTATTGATCTAATTATGTCATCTTTCAGTCAAGTCCCTGCTCTCATTTTTCCCACAGACTTTTCCGGCCTTTGGCCAGTTGAGCAGTGACCGCATGTGACAGTGGTGGGTGCAGTCCTGGAAGCAGAGGACTGGATAGGACCAGCAAAGGCCTGCGTAATCAAGGCTTCTTGCTGTCTGCTCACAGGAGACATGGATGTGTTGGTCTAACCTGATTAAGGGCTCTGCTGTTCCACAGTGGAGACAAGTGGAGTGAGGAGAGAAGGTAGTGGGAGCCACATCTGGAAGAAGAGGTGCCTGCTATTGCCACTGACAAATGCCAAAGGAGAGGTACAGATTCTAGACTTTGATAACTTTTAAAAATTACCAGATATGCATGCTATTTGGAGCTTCGGTGGAATCACTGTGAGTCGTGTAAAAGAAAAGCCTAGGATAGGAAGACAATAGATTTGGGGAATTATGACAGATTTGTTTCTCAGTCGTTACCTGCCCTCCTTCCACCCCCTCAGTCATATCAAAAAATACCAAGAGCAGGTATGCAGAATGCACGAAGGTGGGAAGAATGACAGTCTCGCTTTCTCCCTCTCTGGATTCTGGTACATGTTGAAAATGTCAAACCAGCAGCTTGCTCAGAGATGGAAGCCAACTGGGAGGTGAAATTGCATCAGCGAGGGGCAGGAGGCTAGACTTGAGGGAAAGGATTCACAAGGCACTGAAAGAACAGAGGGAGAGCATTAGATTTCCCTCCATGGAAATCTGCTAGGAGAGGAGAGAAAACCATCTGTGTGGTACAGTATAAATATAGTCACGCTTATGCCCAGGGGATGGACTTATATTTTCTCTTTAAACAAATTTTAAAGATTCTATGAAAACACTACTAGTGCTTATTTTCACATAGTTGCAATTTTGCTCTAGCTGATTACTGTTTAATTTTTACTTAACATCATAATATTATTCACATTTCTGTCTTGTCCTCAATATTACTGTAATGCCCGCACTGTATCCCAATCTAGTGTTGAAATGTTTGTTTAATGATATATCTGGGATTAGCTTTGCAGATCCCGTTCTGGCCTAATATTTTGGATTTTATGCTCTTCTTTAATTCCTCTGCTCTCTACAAATGAGCCTGCTTTTCCTTTCCCAAATATTCTAAATTTCTCCTTGCAGCCTTCTGCAAAAGCACAAACTCAAGCCCAGCAGAGCTCATCTTGCTGGCTCCATGGGAAGATCCGTGTTGTGCTGAAGGCAGAATCAAGTGCCCAGTTTTCAAAATTTATTCGTTTAGGGATCCTGTGACATTAGGAAAGGTACTTCATTTTGTGAACTTCAATTGCTTCTTTTGGAAAATGTTCGTAATCGTATGTATCGGATTAAAGGCAGTATTTGCAGGGGGCTTGCTACAGAGATTCCTAGATGGTCTCATTACTTGGAGTTGCGTGGCAAAATGAGTTGAGTCTTCTCACATTCAATTAAAAGCACATCAGGGGCAGAAATCTTATTTGATTCGCCTCTGAATCCTCCAGTGCCACAGAGAGTGCTCTGCAATTCCTACGTGTTAGTTGACGATCTGATTCCAACGACCCTGTTCTACTGTTTCTGCGGGGTGAGGGATCCACGCGGCAGGTGCCCTGGAAGAAGTGCGGCCACTGGGTCGTCGCTTTCCAAGGTCCTGAACTCAGCAGGTGACTGGCAGGCTCCAAGATGGTGGCAGCACTCTGCGCAGAGCGGGTTTATATGTCCACCTATAAGGAAAGCAGACAGGTATGAAGCAGATGCAGCTCCAGGAAACAACGACCTGTGATCAGAACTTGTGTGGACCCAGCATGAATATTCAGTGTGTATTTCACACCCGGTGACAATTTTAGAGACCAGGTGCACCTGGGATACAGAGGCAAAGGAGAAAGGAAGAAGAGAGGGAGGAGGGAGCCCATCCACCAACAAACCCAATTTCTCCGCTCCTCACAGAACATTTGCCTTTTACAAGCACAGAGATAAATCCCCAGCAGAACAGGGATGCCGAGAGGGAAGCTGGCATCGGAAAGGCTTGCAGTATCAGCTAATTGGTCTCAAACCTAAATCATAAAAAGACCTGTAATTATGCTGTTCAGAATGAACCCACAAGGCTGCTGGTATGTGGTGGCGGAGAGGAGGAGGGGCCTCAGTGGGGGGGAAGAGTCTGTTTTTTAAGTGAATTTATACTATTATAAGACCTGTCGCGGCGAGTAATAAAAATGGCGATGCTAAGTTAAGCCTTGTGTTATCCTGTTTGCTCAGATGCTGGTTATGCCAGCTGTAGCCAGCAGAAAGCACTTTTCAATTTATTTTTATGACTCTTCTCTAAAAGCATTCCATTAAAGGAATATTACCCTGTATGAAGTTGGAAGGCACCGATGGCAGTTTATTTGCTTGTTGTGCTGGGAAGGAATAAATAGTTATCTGTGGTCCCCATTATTTCAGTTCTGTCTCTCTCTCGCTACAGTTAAGGGTCAAATGTGGATTGTGCTGTCTACTCCTCTATAGCGTACCCCTCCCTGATCTTGCTCAGTTGAATCTGGGCTGCATTTCAGTCTGGCTTGCTGAGAACTGCTGAGTCCCAGGTTTGCACTTGCTTGGTTAGTTTCCCCCATCACTTTGGTAAGATGAAGCTTCTGCGTGTGACCCTCTTCTGATTTGGAGGAGACTCATCATCCTCAAACTGGGGTCTACGCCATCTCTCACAGGGTTCCAGAGTCCATTATGTGGTTTTTATGGCAACATGCTTGGCAGAGCTGTCATGTGCACCTGTGTCCTTTCCTCTCTTACCGGTGAAACAATCTAGAGGACACCATGGCACACTGGTAGAGGGTACAGTCTTGGGAGGCACACTGCTAAGGTTTCAAATTTAACTCTGCTGTGTCATATCTGTTATCCCAGGCAAGCTGCTTCAGTAACCTCACTGTATCTTACTTTCCTAACCTATAAAATGGGACTGGAACAGTTACTACCTCAGTGGGTTTTTGTGAAGACTAAGTGAGATGATAGATGTAAAGTGCCTAGAACAGTATACATCACGTATTAAATGTTATCTATGTATTAAGCATTTTACTACCGATGTTATTGCTGATATCTTAGTAAATGTAGGAGGATGCTGGACTTCTAGCTGTGATTTCAATACTAGTTTCTCACCTCAACTTAGACTCTTCACTTAATTTCATTCAGATAATAATTCAAGCCCTTTTCTCATTCATGGGATGCTGTGAAGACTGCCAAAATGCAAAAGTCATGATATGCAAGCGTCCTCATAATCATGTAAGATGTCTTCACAACTCAGATGAGTAGAGTGCTAACTCAGGGTCTTGGCGTGTCTTTAACGTCTAAGCATACTTTGAAGATCTGTTATAGAAATATGAGCTTTCCGGTATTGTGGCATATTATTAGTAATGGAATCTTAGCATTTGAAGAGTTCTCTGGCTAACATGGACACTTTATTTTTAGGCAGAAATTCCTTTGACAACTGTGATTTGTGACAGGTTGCAGCCTGTGCTATAACCGGCCCTCAGATGTTGGGCTCATCCTTGCAGGTCCGTCATTCCTAGTCCTAAGGGAAAGAATGCCATCTTTTAAGGGTACCTGAAATCTTCCTCTCTGTTAATTTCATACAATGATTTTGGTTCTGCCCCCATGAACCTCCACAGAAAACGTCTCATTCTTTCTCCATGACAGCTCTTCAGATGTTGGCAGAGAACAGCTCTTCTTACTCCTTTTCTGCTTGTGGCCAAGTTCTTTCAGATATTACTCATTTGCCACCATGTCCAGGTCCTTTGTCATCGCACCTGTCTTCACTGGATGCACCGTAATCTCACTGGCAAAGTCCTCCAGAAAATGGTACACCGGAAACTGATCCAGAGTTCTGATGATTGTTGGGTGTCTCCAGACTGGGGTGTTCTTAATCAGTGCCACCCAAGATGGTTCTCACCTTTGTGACTGTTACCTACCTGCATCAAGTCACTCATTCTACGAGACCATGACCCATTCTGCTCAGTGGAAATAGCAACCATTGCCTGGTGCAGCCTTCGCAGGCTGTGAGCTTGGAAGGTGAATGGTATATGATGGTGTTTGGAATAGCCAAGAAGGAAGAACGATGAATACTTGGATTTAATTTTGTGACCATTGAGCTTAGTAGCCTATCACCACTTTGCCCACAATTCCTACTGTTAGCCTACTTGTCACTCTGTACTTATAACTTTGAAATTTTACTTTATTAACTTTTCTGGGCATTCTAGTCTGTAGAGGTATTATAGAATCTTGGTTTCTTCATCTAGTTTATTACCCATCACTCCTTGGTTTGCATTATTCAAACTCAGGAAGCACGTTTCTGTGGCTTTACCTAAATGATGGATAGAAATATTGGACATTTCACTTCTCAGAAACTCCACACTATTCACAACATATACTGCTAAAAACAATAATAGCCTGTTTCCTTTTTATCTCTCCTCAGATTAAACATACTTCTTTCACAGAAGCAATTTCTTTTCTGTTTTAAAGCTAGTTGAGTAAATACCTCATCTTCTCCTGTAGATTATAAACTCTTTGGGGATGGAGAATGTGTTGCATTTAAACTTGTCACCCTCAAAGATAATGAATCTGCCTTGTACATAGTAGGTAGCAGCTTTTAAGGCAAGAATATGGGGCTTTGATATCCTCCAAGGACAACTTTCAACTAATTATTGCATTAAACTTTTATTTGTGTAGTTTGCTTGATGAGTATACAAGAATGTTACAATGATTATTGGCTTCTACTAAGTCCAACTTATGATGAGGCTAAGATGTTGCCTTTCTTCCAAGTTAACAAGTTGACTTATTTTTGTTACTGTATACACACCTGTATACACACACTGTTCACATACACTGTGCACACATACACACATGTACGCACCAGACCTCGGCACAGAGAATGGACCATTTGTTACTTATGTGCCATTTGACACTCATTTCCTGTGCCCCAGTCAGCCCAGAGCTTGTGACGCGGGCCTGATGTCACCTACAGATGTAGCCTGCTTGTCCTACAGAAGAACTTGGAATTATAAAACTTGCAGCTTATACAGTACGAGCCCCTGAAAGAAGACTATTGCTGGATGTGCAGGAATGTTACAGTTTAAGTGGGGAGAGGAAAATAAATCCACGCACAAAAGGGAAATATGAAAGATAGCATGGATGTACGTAAGTTAACAAGCAGGAAGATTTCACGTAACTTTAAAGGATGGCATTTTACATAGAATATAGGTTTGGAGAGGTTCAAAAGTGAAGAGATGATCAGGGATGGTTATATATTTAATAGGAACGAACACATGACTGGGGAACTTGAAAGTAGAAATGTGCACATCATATCCGGGTTGGATGCCTTTTCCATTTGACAAGAGAGCAGAAGGGGCCTCTCCTTTCACTCCGGGCGCTGAGTTCTCTAACTTTCCAAGCTAGGATAGCATTCCTAATTCACTCTAGATCTGCCCGCCCACACTCCAGAGCACGCTATTGCAGAGGGAGGTAAGATGTGGGCAATTCGGTGTGAGAGTAAACGAGGGTTAAAATAAGCGGGGCTGGAGTGGAGAAAGGCTTACATGAGCACGTAGTAAAGGGTGAGAAATAGCACACAGAGGTCCAGAGAGTGACTTCTGTAGCTGATATGCAGGGTTTCTTTTTTCCGATCCAAATGAAAGATGCTACTTATAGTAATTGTTGCCCAATAAAAGCTAGAAAAACATGCCGCAAAAGGTTTCTCCTTAGACCTTTCAATTTCTTCACGCCCTGATTAATTTATTTTTTATTTTTTGCCTGTACTGCTTTTTCAGCTATAGGCTTTTCTTAAACCAGCCCCCTCCGAATCCCTGGCTCCCTTCCTTCGATTGCCAGCTTCAGAAACAAGCCCACACAATCGGAACAGGAGGCTAGAGATTCATCTCCCCTGGACTGTAAAGGTGACAAATCTCTCTCAACTCTTTGGTTAGAAAATACAATTAAGTGGGCTGGAGTGGGTTCTCTCCAAAGAAAATTGGCTGGATTGAGATGTGAGGATCCTAGAAGCTGAACCAATAAAAATCAATCATTCCCATCCCCAGGGGAAATGGCGCTAGGGGAAAAGTTTGCTTTGATATCTGTGCGCTGTGGACAAAATGTGTGTGATTCTGGCCCAATCAATAGAAATCTCGAAAATGAAAGATTGAAGCCGTCAGGAGTTATAACATCTCTGGTATGAAAACTGTTTGTGAGAATTGTCTCCCCTAAATGCCAATCCTTCGTCCTCAGCCCTCTGTTTGCATAGCCTGAGAGCCCCGTGCGTTGTCTTTTTGCTCAAGCTAAGAGGGCTTGAGGAAACTCCAGGCTGCATGATACGCTCAAAAGAAATCAACAACTCGCAGGATGACTCACGGCTCCCAAGGTAGGAAGGAGGTGGAGGACGTGTTCTTTCCTTCTGTTTGTCTTAACCTAGATTTGATGCTATCCTGGGCCTAAATACCTCCAGAAAACAAGATTACGTACCCCCTGAGGTACCCAGTGCTAGAGTTGAAGAGCAAATCTGTCCTTGTAGTCTTGTTATTTAATTTCTTAACCTCAATTACAGGGTAGCCTATCCTCTGATTTCATGCTGGGACCAGAACTGGTCATGTGCCATATGAAATATGACATTTCTAGAAGGAAGAAATTAATGAACTTAGTACTAAATTTTTAAAATCATTTTGTTAATCCAAGCCTCTGTTTTAATAACATGGCTTATAGCATAAAAATCAGCAACCACACAAGGCCCTGAGTTCGATCCCCAGCACTAAAAAAAAAAAAAAAAAGCAACCATGTACCTGTAATTTATTTTTCTAGTGCTGGTCTCTTTAAAAGTGATTAGTTGGATGCTCTTTTGTTGAAAATGGGAAATACCTCCCATCTCCTGAGTGGGAAAATCTGCATCTATCTTCGACTTTATGTTTGGCCAAGTACTGTACTCTTTTTTAGTTTTATGGTGGTAAAAAGCACCTAACACAAAATTCATCATTGTAACCATTTTAAGTGGTTAAAGTGTATTGTGTTACTCGCAACCACCATCACCATCCAGTCATCTCCAGAAGTTTCCAAACTGAAAATCTGTACTTATTAAATGACTCCCCACTCTCCCTGGCTCCAGCATCCATTCTATTTTCTGTCTCTATGATGCGTCTACACTAGGTACCTATTATAAATGGCTTCATACAGTGTTTTTCTATTTGTATCTGGTCTATTTTACTTAACATAACAGCCTCAAGATTCATTCACTTTGTAGCATATGTTAAAATCTCATCCCCTTTGAAGGCTGAGTAATATTTCATTGTATGTATATGCCACAGTTTGTTTATCTATCCAACTGCAGATGGACATTTGTGTTTGTTGTACTTGTGGCTATTGTGAATAATTCTGCTTAGGCACTAATGCCCAAATATCTCTTAAAGCCCCTGATAGCAATTATTTGGTTATATACCCAAATGTGGAATTTCTGGATCATTCTGTGTTTAATCTGTTTTTTTTTTTTTGAAATATCATATTATTTTCCATAGTGGCTACACCATTTTACAATCCCACAGGGTTTCAATTTCTCCATATCCTTGTTGATAATTATTATTCTCTCTCTCTCTCCGTATGTACACGTACACATGTAATATAACAGCCAACCTAATGGGTAATTATTCTCTGGTTTATGGAAATCCACAAAATCTTATCGGATGACTTTCTTCCCCTCTTTGTAAAACATATTTGCTTTCTTAGAAAAGTAATCTTTTCTTGATCCCGGCCCGTGAAATGTGTTCCCTAATTGGCCTGTGCAGCTGACTCCACATTCTAGCTCCCTGTTCAAGAGCAAGCTTTGGTGACACTTTCGCCAGCTGTGTGGCCTGCAGGCTACAAAGTCATTGCAGTGACACCTCCAGCTGGTTTTCATTCTGCTCCGTTTTCCAAATCGTCTTTCCTCTTTGCTTTGGTGGTGTCCCGTCTTAACATGTTTGACACTGAGTTCTCTATTCTGGCGCATCACATACCACCCATGTGACCTGAGCTAGACGGCCTAACCAAGCCTGGTTTCCTTGATTATAATAAAGGTAATAATGACGAAAGCACAGAATTTTTACAAAGACTGAGCTAGACAGTCTGTATGGAGTGGTTTATATGATGAAGGGCACGTAGAGTTATTTTAATAAATGGTTGCCACTATTACTGCTAATTTTTCTACTAACTGGATCGTTGTCTTTATTTTCCTGCTTTTATTGCTGATTCCAACCTTCTCTGTGTAATACAGGCCGACACTTCACAGTCGCCTTCTTTGTTATCCTACTTTCATATCACTCCAAATGATCAATCATTGTTTTCAACATCTCTTGCACTTTAATAATCTTTTAATGGATTGTTACTTTAGCAACAGTTTTCTGAGTTCCCCAGGCATTGATTCTGGCTTCTTCTTTCCATAGTTTTTCCTGCTCTTCACCAACAGTTTCATTTTCCTAAAATAGTCTTTTCAACTGATCGTTCACAGCTTCAGAGACCTTTATTGACTTTTTTAAACTTTGCCGCTTTGAAATAACACACATATTCTAACTCTCCATTTACAGCGGAGAGTTTTGCGAATTCCCCAAACCTATGAAAGGAGTCATGATACTTTTATTCCGCCACCCCCATCCCACACAGATTTTGTGAGCTGTGAATTCTTTGTTTTTCAGAGTCATCCCCTGGTCTGGGCTGAGTCATCTTCTTCAGTAGCTGACCACTTTCTCTTAATCATTGAATCACCATTTCAAGGACTCCAAAGCTCCAAGCCTCAGTCACTGCTCATGGAGTCATGAGTTGTCTCTGGAAACCTGGCTCCTCTTGGCTGCCATGTGGGTCACAGGCCCCTGAGTCCTGAAAGAGCCCCTGGGCCCTAAAGAAGAAGAGCAGGTGGCTTCCATCCCCCACCTCAGATGCGCTGTTTCCAGGCAGGCTTGGAAGCAGTGGTGTCTTATCATTGTTCCTCACAAAAACTCTAGTTTAAATACAGAGGAAGAGGGAAGCGGTAAAGCATATCAATCAAGAGCATCGTTTGTGGAGCCAGAGAGCTCTAGGTTCCAGTCCTGGTTCTACTACTTAAAATTTATATGACTCTGAGTGAGTTACTTAAACTTGGTACTACTGTATCAGTAAAATAAGGGCAGGATGTAGATCTCTTGGAGCTGTTGTCAGGATGAAAGAAATAAATCACTCCTGGATTATTGGAAAGAAAAGGAGCTTGAAAAAATGACATTGTTGTTGGTGACATTATTTTAAAGATATTTCTTTGCTATTAGAGTGGGTGGAGAAGAAAAGAATAGCAAAACAATGTGAATGCCACAATTTGATAACGGTGGAAACTGCTTACTTCCACCTCTCTTCTCTCTGCCTGTATCAAGTTTATGCCTGAACTAATGCCAGAGAGGGAGCCCTCCAGGACAGGCAGGCAATCTCGATATTCTTTCCGCTCATGAGGACATTTGGCCCTTCAGATGCTGCTACCTTTCCAGCTACACCTAGTTTATTCTAAGTGCAAAGATGGAAAATTGGAAAACAACATATGCTCCTGCGTGGTGAACTACACGATACATATTTTAGCATTAGGAACAATTCATTCTTTAGGTGGGTTGATTAAAGTTTGCTGACTTTAGCCTTTGGGGAAAACTGAAAACCTTATCGATCGGAAATAAAGCCTCTTGATTGAGTATTTAAAGACTTCATAATTGCTCAAGACAGCATATTATGCCCTGGAGTGTGAGGCATGCATTCCACTTCCTGTGCACCGGCATCCTGTGTAGCTCCCACATTTCCTTCTCTCCCCTACTGCTCGGACCTCATTGTTTGCAGTAGCTCTTTGGTACTTCACTGCATGATTTTGCATCATTTCCTATTTGCATCTGATTAAACTGTTTTTGCATTTCCCTTTGACATTGAAAGATCCAGTGCAGTGCTAGCACTTGGACTGGATTCATTCTGACTATATTGAATGCCAACTGTATGCTGTGCCCTGAGCTAGAAACTGAAGATGTGATTGAATATAATAGAGAGGAGCTTGCATTTTAGTAACCACAGATTTAATCATTCTTAAATTTATACTTGAGAACGAGGATTTTCTGTGCTGTGGGGAAGGGTGGTTAAGATGGCCTCAGAGTAGGTTTGGAGAGCCATGAAGTTTTAAGATCCAGTCCACCTCTGGAGATCCTGAACTCTGACTTTTCCAAACCCTCAGCCCACAATTTGACTTCTTTATATAAATGAACTTGGACATTCTCTAGCATTATCATATCTGAAAAGCTTTTCTCTCCCAGCTTCATCATATTCACCACTCATAAAATATATGTGAAAATCGATGACATTATACCACCTGGTCTCAAGTCTTAAGAGTTTTCCCTGTCTCCCTAATGATGGAGTGAATCAGAAAATAATTAAAAATCATTTAGATTGCAACCTCTCTTTTCCTCTCTCTGCCCCATGTCCCTCCGCCTGCAAGAAACAGTGTGACTTATGTCTCCCTCCATCCTGATTGCTCCAGATAATGCAGGGATATCTTCAGAGGTGGGAGCGTTGCCAGCACCAGCAGTATACCCAGCCTCTCCTAATTCTTCATGTATACACAATGGCTATCACCATCCAGAAACTTCTACCTCTGGGTTGACTGTTTACTTTTCCTAACAGCAAAGACGACACAGAGCCACAGGCTACATTTTTGTAGTCATTTGCCATTCACCAGATGCTTGCACATCCATTACATTGTTTGGTGCTAACAAAAGTCTTGCAACATAGATGGTATTCTTATCCTGCCCAGTACCAGCAAGCTATGGCTCAGAAAAAGCTGTGGACTTACCCAAGGTCACTCTTCTTAGGAGAGGGTGGGAATGGAATTATAGCTCAGGCCATTTCTTTCTCCTTCTCTCCTGGCTTTGCAGAGAGTGTGGCAGAAGAAATAGAGGTGAGAGACAGTTAAGGAAAGTGGGATGGAGTTTAGTCAAATTGATGAGTATCTTTTCAGTTTTGCACAGTTAAGAGGGATTTGTTATACCATCCAGTCCCTTGTTCTGCATAATCCAAGTGACACTGTGAGTTAAGACATCTTCATCCGGGCTGGGGATGTAGCTCAGTGGCAGAGCAGTTGGCTAACATGTGTGAGGCCCTGATTGCATTGCCAGCACACGTGTGCACCTGTGCGTATACACACACACGCTTACACACACACACACACACACACACATATCTTCGTCCAACTCAAAATGGCTCAACAGTATGTTTACTGGCTCATGCAAACCCACAGTCAAGGCTGGTTTCAGGGATTCCCTGTCACCTTGTTGGCCTACTCAGATAGTCCTAGTTTAACTACCTGTTTAAACAACTGTTTGGACTTATCACCCACCACTCAGACTTACAACGCAGGAACGTGAGTGGCAGCACAGCCTTATGGCGGCTCCTTCTACAGCACACACTGCAATTTTTGCTGATTGTACTGTACAGTACAGTACTGTAGTTTTGTGTTGTTATACATTGCAGTACTGCATGTGAGGGTTATGTAAATAAAAGCAAAGTCATCTAGTTGGAGTTTCCTTTGACCGCTTCTTTGTTCTGAATAGTGCAATGTACGTACTATATGCAATTCCTCATTTAGTGACCGATTCATTCAACAAGCTAGTTGCAGGAACAGAACTGAGTTGTGAAACAAGGAACATCTGTATTAGGTCACGTGCCTTTTCCTCAGTGACTGTTGGCAAGGACTTGGGATCAAGCAACCTCTAGACCGCTCCAGTCTACACCTGAGCTGAGAATAGGGCCAGTGTCCTTGGAAGCACTCAGCCCGTGTGTTTCGATCAAGGGTGATTTCTATACTTACCCAACAGAGAAGATCAGATAACTACTGAATTTGACCACGAGAGGCAGAATTTTTAAACCTTATAGAAGTGACTTTCAATGTTGGCTGTACAGTGGAATCACCTGGCATTTTTAAAAATACTGATGTCTTGGCCCCGCCCTTAAAAATTCTCATTTGATTGGTCTGGCATTTTTAAAAGCTTCCCAAGTGATTTTCATTGGAGGTCAAGATTGAGAAGTATTGTTATAAATCCTTGCTACTTAAAATGTCGTCCAGTGACCAAGGGACACTGCTGTGAGTTGGTTCACGCAAGCCTGAGAGTCTGCACTATGGATCTACTGAGTCAGGATCTACACGTCACCAAGCTCTCCAGGTGGCTCACATATGCACTAAATCCTGAGAAGTGCTGGCATAAAAGATGAAGCCCGAGCCCTGATTCCTGGCTCAGATCTTGGATTTGGCTCCTCAATCTAGTTTGCAATTCCTTGTTCAATGATTCTGTTGATATATGCTCTACTCCTTAGTTTTTCTTGAAGGGGGAACCTTGTAAATTAGTGTTATTCGTGATCCAGAACCACTTGAGGATTTTATTCTAAATTTACATCCCTGTTCCCATTGTACAGTAAATGAGATAGACCTCCTGAAAATGATTTCAAAGCACATATCTTGGCCTGGTGGTGTGGCTCAGTGGCAAGACACTTGCCTGCACAAAACCCCAGGCTGGATCTCTAGCACCACCACGGCAAAACTATTTTGTGGTTCAGACGACCCTTGTAGTCTGGAGTAGGATAAACCATTGTGTTACTCTAGAAATAAAAACCAAAGGAAAAAGAAGTCGGCTGGGGATTTAATGGTGACATAACAGAGACTGTCTGGGCTCATTTCTAGATGCTTGGTCTTTGGTCTGCTGCAGACTTGCCCTGGCAATGAGGGGAGATCAGAGGCCCTAGCCTGGAGCCCGACCAGAAGAGGGGATGTGGGGAAGATGGATGGAGCTGGTGCCACAGATAGCTGCTGCCTCAGCCCATCCTGAGGCTTGTCAGAGCCATAAATCCTGGAGGGGACACCAATACATTCCTGATAGCAGGGAGAAGTCACTCTTTAATGTGGGCCTGATAATGTCACTGAGCTCAGTCTTCTTAAATTTAAATGATTAGCAATGGCCAGGCTCGCTCCTGTGTGATGTGTCGCTTACCCTGGTAATCGGGAAATCTATTCCACTTGCCTACACGTTACACTGGGGCTTGCTTTCTCCCTGTAATGAGGAAGAGCATGTTCAAATGCGCTGGCCTTAAGCATTCTGGCCTCAGCCTCCCTCATGAATTTGATAAATATCACAGGCTCCCTGGGCGAATCTCAGAATTGCTGAATCTGACATCTTTGGGAGGACTCTGTTTACAGAGCATTGAGATGTTACTAATGGAGTCTGCCATTGGACGATTCTATTCATTTCCTGGCTTCCAGACTTCCTGAAACTATCCTTTTCCGAGAAAGACATGTGTGTGGTTTTGGATTAGGCCCCACTAAGTAAGGAGAAAACAGATCACTAAAGTAGAGCTGACCACCCATATCTGCCTGCTGTGCTAAATGAGGGATCCCTAACTTGTGGGCTCATGTGTCTTTAAGGGTGCTGCAGCATCACCTGTGATTTCCAAGCTGATTGATACCAGAGAGGCCCCACCCCCACTGTGCAGGGCCCCCTGCCGTCAGGATGCACAGAGGGTGTAAGGGCCTCTGTCCTTCCTCCTAACCGAGTGAGAAATTTCATCGTTTCATAAGCTTTCTTCTCTCTGATGATTCCAAGAAAAGTCAAAGAACTGAAAAACAGCCTCGAAGAAAGTTCTGGGGACTCTTCACTAGGAAACATCTGTGGGGGTCACAGGTAGAAATAATGGCCACCAAGTTCAGGAAGACCAGAAAGTCAGGACAAGAAACACTGATCTTCAAAGAAACTCTGGGGCTGCCTTGGTGTGCCGGGTGGGGAAAGTAGAAATCAGAACGAAATTCCATCTAACGAAGGGAATTCGCAGCTATGTATCGCTTACATGCTACAAGTCAGGAATTGTGCTAGGTCTTTGAGATGCAGAACCCAGTGTGGTCCTGGCTCCTTCCTTCCAGAACTCTTGCCCTCTGAGGAAAAACTGGTGTGCTACAAAGAGTCACAATGAGGTGTGACAAACGCAACCACACTGTGGGTCTAGAATATAGAGGGGAATGGCTCCTTTGGGAGGGTGATGTCTGCATTGAACTCTGGTGTGCGACCCGTTTTCTAAGCAGATTTAGGGGCAGGGAATGAGAAACAAACAACTACCAAAAGGAATGATTCTGCAAATGAATACTACCCGTTGCACTCATGTGTCCCTCGGAATCACCAGAGAAGTAGTAGATGGCTGCGTTTCTCTGTCTCAAACTGGCTCTTCCATCCAATGTGGGTTAGATGGCACCTGGCTTTATCATGTAATGCTAAAACTCCATGCACATCTTGCATCTGTTGGACTCTCTGTTAGGCATCAACACTTGGTTCCTACAGAGTTCTCTGACTCTTCGATCTGTACACCCAGGGACCCTGGCTCTGAGTCTCTGTTATATACTCACTCCAAACCTGCAGGTGCTTATGGGTAATAATACTTAAATCTAAGGTGACTGGAGCCTTCCGAGGTCATGGGCTAAGATTTTGTCTCCACCCAGGAACAGGCCACCTCTTAGGCCAGCTGCCATTTGCCCATGTCTGTGTGTACTTTTAAAAGTCATTCGGGTACAAACTGGACATTCCCAGCTGCGGACGCTGCTGCTTCCTGTTGCTCTGCCTGCAGCCTCTTCCGGGGTGGTGGGGAAGGCTTCGCTCTGGAGACACTGTGCAGCTCTCCGAGCGAGACAAAGCATCAATTCTGAGTTTCAGAGCAGAGAAACTCTGAGAGCAAGGGCAACCCCGCTGAGATCTCGGCGCTGCAGATCGAGGTGAACGGTGTGTCATGTAATAATGGAAACCACTGAAAAATACATGGAGGAGAGAAACATATATTCCCAGGCTAGAGGAAGATTGAAGGGTTAGAACCCAGGAAAAATATCATTTAGAGGGGAAGAGTTTTCTCGGCTCCATGAATAAATCATTGACCAGACAGGCCCCCTCTCTTTGCCTTTCTTTATTTTGAAGCTGGCAAATTGCTTCTGATTTTGGAAAGGAAGTGAGACGTGTGCTCACAGTGCTGCCTCTCTTGTACTGCAGACAAATGAGGCAGCCGTTTTAACTTTTCATGAAGATGTTTATTAGGCTCTTGCACTGTTCTGATCTAATGTTTCTTTGTAGCAGTTCATTTTTTTTTCACCATGTAAAGCACTGAACAAGTCAGATAGAGCTATTCTTACTTTGAACACTCAATTTTTTTTTTTTTTTTTTTTTGGTCGGTTGACCCAGGCTGAGCCAGGGAAATAGGTGTCTTCCCAATGTGTTTTCTTGTTTTCTGGGAACCACAGAATGAGGTTCCCAGAATGCATCCGAGCGAGGACTAAGGTCCACGTTAGTATCCCGGCAAGCAGGCAGCTGTCATGGTCTGACACTGCCAGCCAGCACCTGAGTGGCCAGGTCAATTTCCTTTTTTTATGCCCTGCCTCAGGAAATGTCAGTGTCATCACAAATGAAGCTCTCTCTAAAGGACTATGGACACTGAAATATTGTTTTAGTCAACAAATATTTACGGCACAGTTTTAATAGTGTGTTAAAATATGTATCATCCTTTGTTTTCATGTCTAGCTTATTATTAAATATTTATGGGAATTACCAGTTACATATTTTCTGAGCAACTGAAATATAGCTCATTGCATTCACGAACACATCCCTATATATATTTTCCTTGAAGATACTTACTGTAGCCATATATTTCTGTCACTTTGGGGCTTCCAAGAAAAAGAATCATTTCTGGATTGAAGATGCTAAGAGAGCTTTCTTCTACTGGTCTCGAGTCCTTGTTTTCTGTCCTTCTTGAGTTGAACAGTCCAGTCGAGTTCCTGTTCTGGAGACTGCCCAGGGCCTTTACAGTTGCTGGAGATGTAATTGTGTATCTAGTGAGGACACACACAGTGTTTCGTTATTCTATCAATCTAGTACAGAATACACAGCCCAACTGTTAATGCTACATGACAGGTTTTGTAAACCTATCAGCACACTAGAACTTATATAACTTATATTTTCCCATTTGAAAAAAAAAATTACATGCTTAAATGTACTTAGAGTGAGTCATGTCCAAAGAACAATCCATTGGATTTGTGCTAATATGACTCTGGGGGGTCATCCTGATTTATACAAAAATACCATTAAATTCTTTCTGGGTGTGATTTAAAATGCCAAGGAGCTGTCTGTAATCGGATATAATGAAAGTCTAAGAACGAGTGCACTGATTCTTGTGAATCAGTGAACTGGAATTTGAGCGGGTTGGTTTTCTGTCCCTAGGGAACCTGCTGAGATCAAGGAATGGGCGAGTGCAACAGAGAGATTGTGCGGAACGTTTTCGCAGGTCCCTACTCTGCCCTGTCAAGAGGTGAGGTCTACCTAGGCTTTGTCACAAATAGTACCCCTTAATGTTGGGCAACACAGGGAGGCATGGCCATTCATGATAACCCTAGTTGGAAGGTACCTGCTTCCTGACATAAACGAAAGCAACAAACTCACTCTGCCTGCTGATACTTTTCTCTCTACTTCCGGCACTAGCACAGATGCTCCGAATCAACAGGCTTTACAGTCTATCCTCCCCGTCCGGTAAGGCAGCCATCACCTGAGCTGAGGGTCTGCTGTCATCTTAATGAGGTACCACACTGTCCCCTCCAATGCCCTGGGGTCTCACCGCTGGCCTGGTGTGCTGACAGGTGTTATTTTTCTATCTCCTGTAGCATTTCTATCTGCGACTTCTTTATCATGTAGCCATAAAGCTTCTAGCCTTAGAACAATTTCTTCTTAAGACTAGAGAATATTTTCCACCTTACTATTATGGTTTAAGGATGAAATGTGCCCCAGAGACACATGCGCTTGATCCCCAGTGCGTCAGTTCAGAGTCGGGGCCCAAAGGGATGACTAGATCCTGAGGGTGCTGGCCTCATTGTTGGACTGATCCATCGATGAGTTCATAGCTGGAAGGCCTATGAGAAGCGGCCCAGGGGAGTAAGACACAGGGAATGTGCCTTTAAAGGGTCCTGGACCTGTTCTCTCTCTCTAGCATTTTCCCCTCTTACCGTGTTTCACGAATGCTGTGAGATGAGCAGCCTTCCTCCACCATGTCCTTCTGACGTGATGTTTCTGCCTTGGAGTCAGCCAACCATGGACCAAAACCTCTGAAACCGTGAGCTGAATTAAATCTTTTCTGCTTTGACTTACGTATGTCAGGTATTTTGTCCCAGCAACAGAAAGGCAACCAATACACCTTCTTAAGCAGCTTCCTTTGTCCTTGTGTTGGCAGAATTCTTACTTGCCTCCACCCACCATGATGGCCCAGATCTCCTGCTAATTGAAGGCAGAAAGCACAGCCTGAGCATGAGAGACTCCAGCCAACGTCAGCTGTCACACCCTATGCTGCGGCTGGTCTGTAAACCAGCCTTCCTGTAGTTCTTCCCTACCTCAAAGGCTTTTATGATCTTCAGGTTCTAATCTGGGTAAGGTGCGATTTTAGTCTCTGAAATGAGAGAGTGTGAAGCCCCCATGCTGGGACAGCGCTGCTCCGAGGATTAGCCCAGCAATACAGTGCCTTCTGCTTTAATGAGTTTATCTTTGTTTCTCCTCTTCAGAAAATGAAATGCCCTTGCCCCAAATTCCTCTCAGTGTTGGCTTTGCGGGGCTCCTCTCCCTATGTTCTGGGCTCATTAAATTAAGTTTCTGTTGATAACCTTTGGCCAGAGCCATCTTCCAGAAGACTCTAATGCATGTTAATAAGCCAGACTTGAAAGGCAGCAAAGATCTCCAGGCCCATGGTCTCTTTCATGCCTCAGCAGCTTCTATGGCAAAAGGATGACATGACTTTTATCAAGGCTTTGCCTACATTCATATCTCATGACATAGATTTTTTTTAAAGCAGAATTTCAAAGAATCCTCTTTATCATGCTATCTTTAGTCTTCCTCAACAGTTCTTATGGATATTTCCTCAGAAGTTGCATAATCAAAGTCATAAAGTCATTTGTACATTTATATAATTTTTTTTATCTTCAGGGGCTCAGAGTTGGGAGAATTGCGTCTTTAAAAGCAATTGCTGGTACAAAGACTAACTTCAAATCAGCTCTGACCTCTTGTTCGGCAACTCTTCCTGTTACAGAACACACTCACACAGCTATTTAGATATCGGAGGGGAGAAAAGTCCACCAATTTCCCTAGTTCTGGGCTGACTGTTTCTGCAGAAAGCTGTGGGGCAGACAGAGGTCTGGGCTTGGCTTTCTCCGAGCACCTCTGATGGAGGTGGCTGCAGGAGTGCTGCCGCCGCTTACCCTCTGGTTTCCCAGCTCCCACTGAGTGGTCAGCTTGCAGAGCACGACCAACGTGAGCATAAGTGTGTCACAGAGAGAGTCAGGGTGACTTGAAGAGCTCAGGAGACCCGGAGATTCCCGGAAGTGTGGTGCAAGGCTCCATCCCTGTTCCTGTGTCACCTGAGAATCCAGAGGCCCTAGCAATCAGGCTCCCACCAATAATTACCACAAACCACTGTCTTCCTTGGCTATTCAGAATGTGTAACCCACCAACCTGTTTATCGAGTTCTTGGTGTATACCTAGCACCAGGATCTGCACTTTTATGTACATTATCTCATGTCCTCTTTACACTCAGTCAGGTAGCTGTCTTTATACCACATAACGAGGAAACAGATTTTAAAACAGCAGTTGAAAAATACACCCACCCCCTGTCAGCTTGGCAGTGCAGACTGAATCTTCTAATCAGCTCTTTGTTGAGGACGATCTTTTTCCCGTCAGATCGTTTCCTGACCGCTTGGAAACTAGGCAGGCATTCTCTTCACAAGAGAACATGTGCTTTGGATTAGTGGAATTTCTTAGAAAGTTACTCTATTGCTTCTCTTGCCAGAGGACCCTTACTAACACATATACTAGCCAACCACTGGAGTTGTTTGTCAGGTGCCTGGTTAATGGTAGACACAAGATGACGCATTGTTAGTACCAGCGGGGCCCTGCACATAGTTCATAGTTCCTTCCTTCCTTCCTTCCTTCCTTCCTTCCTTCCTTCCTTCCTTCCTTCCTTCCTTCCTTCCTTTCTCTCTCTCTCTCTTTCTCTCTTTCTCTCTCTCTCTCTCTTCCTTTCTTTCTTTCTTTCCTTCTTTCTTCCCTTCTTTCTTTCTTTTTCAGACAGGGTCTTGCTGTGTAGCTGAGGCTGGCTTAAACCCATGGTGATCCTCCTGCCTCAGTCTCCCAAGTGCTGGGATTACAGATGTGCACCACAGTGCCCGGCTTAAATTATTCATACTTTCTTTAGCAACTTCTAACACGTACTAGATACCAAAGCGCTTATGATTTTCTGGTTCTTTTTTACTAGGTATTACCCATTTGTTAGAAAGCACTGCTTCCACATACTGTATGCCAGGCTAAGCTCTTGACATATTAATTCATTTAATTCTCCTTACAGAGATGATAATGATGTGAAGTAAGTAGTGGCAATGGGATTTCAACCCAGGACTGCTGATTGTAAAGTCCTTACGCCTTCTACCTCATCTTTCCATCAGCAGCAGCCCTGCCAGCAGCCCCTGGGTTAATGATGGCCACGTTTTGCTGCATGTCAGAATTACCTGGGCAGACGAAGCTTTTTAAAATATCAATGCTCATCTCATACCCTATACAGATTAAACATCCAGGAGAGGAAGCCAGAAATTGGTATTGTATTTTTTAAAGAGTCCCTGTTTTTTCCGATGGGCATAGCTTTTGAGCGTTGCTGTCCCTGGATGTCAGCAGCTCCTGGCCTCTGGATTCTCGAGTCTGTTTGGAAACTGATAGAGCAGTGCACATGGCTTCCAAGGAGCCAGCTCCCAGGGACAGAAGAACTGGACTGAAGCTGAGCCCCATCCCTCTCATCGGAGCGCAGGTCCGAAAATTCATCACGAGTTCCTAAGCACTTACTGTCTGCCAAAGCTTTACCACCCCGCTGGAGGTGACTCTGACTCTATCAGGCGGAGCCCAGAGGTGTAAGCCACAGCTGTCTTCCAAATAAAATCGCCCTGGAGTTCACAGGGCAGAGTGTACTTTCGTTGCCACGAGGGGCACATAGATGAAGAGGCATGTGCCTTCACACATTATTCGCAGCCATCTGCCCTGCTCCATATATAAACTCCACACTCCCCTTTCTTTGACTGACTGTCACCATATGGCCCTTGCTAATGATTTATACATCACACCCTTCATTAACTGAAGGAAAAGATGCTCATGGTAATTTGCTCCCATCAACCCTCATCCCTCATGGGCTCCCAAATAATTTCACAAAGCGGGGTCTTTTGGTTAAATTGTTAACGAAGCAATCTCTAATTAACATTAGGGGTGTCCTTCTTAGACATTCGGAGAGAAAGGCAAGATCTTAAAAAGCTACACCGTCATTAAATTAGTAAATTATTATCACAGCAGCCTACATGAGCTCTAACTTTTGATTTAAAAATTATCATAGTGGGGTGATGTGTCGTGTTTATCTTCTGCTAATTGAACGCTACCTTGCATTTAATCACAGTAAATTGGCCTTCCTTCTAAATAGATCTAAGGGTTTTAAACACTTGCTAACTCATAGCAACTCTGAGAGTGATGGGGAAGCCTGGGGTGGGGATGGGGACTCTGAAAGAGGTCTGGGGACCTGTTTGCACCCTCAGGCCCTAGTACTCTGGGTTTACTTCTGACTGTCTAGTTATAGGACTTTTCAGTTTTTGGAGAAGCAATCAAATGGCCAAGCTTTTAACTCTAGGTTAGGCGAACCCAGGAAATCCATAAAAATGTAGTAATGGCGTCAACAACACGGGGGTGAATTCTTCTTCGAGACAGAGAAATGAATGAAGGTCCAGGGAGATGCCAGCTTTCAGAGTCACTCTAGTCAGTGTCTCTTCAGGGATGCCAGCTGTGAGTTAGGCAGCAACGGGGAACGGACAGCTAAGAGCCAAGCTGATTGTTACCACATCGTGTCCGGGGGAGATGGCTGATTATCTCTGGAATGGAAAATAAGATCCAAGTGGAGTTTGCCAACAGTAGAGGAGCTCTGAATGAAAATTAGTCTTCACCAGGCCAAAGCAGATTTGAGAGTTTACCCTTGATGCCATGCCTGGTTCCACGGGCTGACTTCCACCTTTCCTAGCAGCTCCCTTCTGCTGCTGCCATAGCCGCTGTGCCGCAGTACCCAGAGGTCCCCTCTTCTGCAGGCTTTGCATAAATCAGCACCTAGTCACTCCAGTCCTGGACAACTCTCAGGTACTTTCAACCGCCTAAAGAAATGGCCACCTTCCCTTTGGAAACCACACATCAGCAAAAAAGGCTTTTAACAGCCATTTTATTTCAGTGTGTCTATGGACCAGCCATGTGTTAGAAGCCTTATGTGTATTTTCTGACCAAGAGCTTGCTGTGAGCCCCTGAGTTAGATATTACTAACACTGAAACTTGATGAAGGTCAGCACAGAGGGTGGCAGCCACAACTGCTAACTCAGGGCGTCTGATGCAGAATAATCCAAACTGAGGACCAATTTCTATTCCATTTTCTACTGAAATATGCAAATCCTTTCTACTCAGAACCTACCCTTTCTCTTGATATTTCTTCTTTTTTATCTTAGTTCTGCCATCATCAAACATTTGCTAAGGACTTTCTAAGTAAAGGGCACAAGACTATTTATACTAACATGAAAAACATGTATGGCATAATCATGGAGCTTGAGAGCAAGAGAGGGAGAGAGAGAGATAGAGAAAGAGAGCTGTAGAGACACAGAGAGAGAGAGAGAGAATGAGAATGTGAACATTATTTTTTTTAAATAATAAAATTTTAAAAATCATTCACTCTGACCTTATAACCTTAAAACTGTACTTCCAGGAATGTGCCCTAAAGAAATAATGAAAACGGCAGCCTGAACTTTATGTACAAAGATCTTTATCAAAGTATTATTTATAATAATGAGAAAAACTGGGAACAATCGAAATGTCTCATAAGAGAGAAAGGTTAAACCAGCATTTCCCAAATTTTTGTAGAAAATGAGTCCCAAGAGATATTTATTTAAAAATAGAACCCAATGTCAATCTGTTTCGAAATTACCACATGCTGTAGGGCCATTTTGAAGACAAAGAATCCATGTTGGGACTCTTCTAAACCAAAATCCAGGAAAAAAAAAAAAAACTTTACTAATAAATCCTTTATTAACAACTCATCAAATTACCAACTAGGAAATACAGACTTGAATGGAGACTTGAATATGTTGGAATATTATGCAGCTATTAACAATTATTTTTAAGAAATGTTCAGTTATGGAAGATTGTCCTCCTTATACTCTTCTAAGTGTCAAAAATAGGATGCAAAATTATATGCAGTCTATTTTAGTTTTTTAAATTTTTTAGTGTTTTTTTTTTTTTTTTTTTTTTAGTGGGGGTTCGCTATGCATTTCAGGCTGGCCTTGAACTCACTATCTATTCCATGCTGGCCTTGAACTTGCAATGATCCTCCTGTTTCAGCCTCCTGAATGCTGGGATTACAGACACGTGCTACCACACCCAGTTTTTATTTTAGTTTTATAGGAGGGAAACACTCATACAGATGTGGATAAGGGGAAAGGGACTGAATGCCAATCTGCAATTATTTCCATGAGTAGATTTATGGGCGACTTTTAAATTTTACTGCCTCTCTGTATTTTCCAAAATTTTCTCCAATGAAACTGTTTTATAATAAGAAAAATTCTGGCTTCTAAAAACATCTGAAGAGCAATTCGAGAAACACCTAGCCATATGTGCTAAGTGGTCCACCGAGTTGCTAGATCATAAAAATTAAAGGACCTCAGAGGAGGGAGAAAACTCAGAACAAGTCAATCTGCAGTGTGGCCTAATCTCTCACATCTTCCATGAGCTTTAACTTCCAGGCAAACTACTTCAACACACTGCACCTCCTTTTCTGTATATTCGCTTCCCTTTGGTCCACCTCTGCCATCGCTCAAGCTCTGGGCTTGCCTTTGTTTCCCTGCCTCCCCGGCCTACCCCCACTGAGAGGCTCTGCACAAAATGCAGGACAGAAGGTGGCGTCTGTGACTGCCTCAGGTCCCCGCCATCTCTAGCACTTTTGTTTCCTTTATTTTCTGTCTCTTATCATGGCGGCCGCTGGAAAACACCTTATCTCTACTCAGCCTCAGAGCACCAGAAAGCACAGCTGTTCTGGTAGCGGCTTTTATCTCGGTAGCCGGGTGGGTGAGCAGACCCATGTGGACACAAGGATCTAGGACAAGGAACGGCATGAGCAAGACCCTGAGGGAGAATCGGCAGGGTTTTTGAGGGGCGTGTGAGTAGCGTGTTGGGGTGTCTGGAGGGACTGGCCAGGAAGTAGTGGGAGATAAAGTTGGAGACAAGGAGTTGGGGCAGGTTATTCAAGAAGTATCCTTACCATGTTACAGACACCAGCCTGTTTTGTAAGAAATGTCCTCCCATTTGATCTTGTGCAGGAACCACCTGCAGTGCTTTCTAGAGGCAAAAGGGTGTCAGACAGCAGCTTTGGAAAGTGGCATTCAGTCAGTGGATCTGGGCAGAGGGGCTGAGAAGCAGCCCGTTGGGTCCCAGGAGCCTCCTCTGCTGGGTCCTGCCTGCCTGCAGAAGCCCCGCTTCATGGGCAGGGCAAGAACAAAGGACGCCACAGCAAAGAGGGTGTCCTCGAGGAGAGGCTGATGAGACTCCAGGGGGCCCAGAGCGCAGCAGGCAGTGAGAGGCTGTGTAGCAGCACAGGCCAGGAGTGAGGGTCACAGTTCGAAGCTTCCCTGGATTTCTCAGGCTTTGCTCTCCCCACTCCCGTGTGTGGCGATGTCCTGGGTCTCAGTCTGTCTCTAGACGGCAGGCAATGGGTGCTCCCCACATCCCCACCTCCTGGCTTGAGCAGGCACAGCTGCCTTCCAAAGAGCAGAGCTTGGTCATGTTGAGTCTGATTTCTTTCCCAGTTTGGCTTTGGGAAACTGAGTGTCTGGCAACACCTGGAAGAATCTGTCAGTTTCAGTTGAAAGCAAACTTCAAATGACATGTAGGGTCAACATCACCGTTGAATTCACTGCAGAATACCCACCACGAGTTCTCCAGGATACTGGTACCAGATACAATGGGCTCTTCTGTGCAGTTGGACCTGTCCAGTAGGGACAGGGACCTAGAACCGCAAGGCTTCTCGGGCCAGAATCAAGACAAAAGGAAAGCCCTCCGAGAAATGATATTTGCTTCTGGTTAAATAGAAAAGACTAGTTTCCTCTGAGAGGAGCGGCACAGGAAACTCGGCTGTGCAGTTTAGAACCACAACATCATGATTAAAGTTCAAAATTACTAACAGAATCTAAATAAACACATGTAATCACGAAACCGTCCAAGTTGAGCCAAGGAACTCGTGCAAAATGCGTTCATTGACCCTTGCGTGTCTCCATACGCACAGAGAAGGGCCCTTCCTGCAGGGCCTCTGGCCGACTGGCTCTAAGTCTGCCCCGTAACATCAGCAATAAGGCAGCCGATGGGCACTGAGTCATCAGTGCATCCCAGATAGCAAGCTGAGTGTTCTGAACATGCAAAACAGTTTCCATTTTTTCCTTCCACTTCTTATTTCTCTTGTCCCTCTGTTCCTCTCCCCCTCCCCCTCCCTTGTGCCCTTTCCCATTCGGACATTTGCTTCCCTTTCCCAATATAATACATTTTAGTCTTTATTTTGCAAGTCAGATGCACCTAACTTCTCACACATGCCTGGTTTTCTGAACCCTCATCGTTTCCAACTGTACCATCCCCACTGCAGCCAGGATGTGTCTCTCGGTGGTCCCAGCCTCTACTGTTCAAGACCCGGCCGTGCAGCATTGTCCCCCGAGTCACAGCTCCCTTGTGCAAGGCTGCATGGTTCCTCCTCTGAGCTCAGCAGGAAAACCCTAATACCATCATATTAATGCTGCGCTGCAACCAGGCAACACAGTTTTTTCTTAGACAGTTGGAGCTCTTCAGGACTATTGTCCTTCATCCCTTCGTATGTGGTGCCTTCCACTGTGCCTAGTAGTTAATATCACTTGGTTTTCAGTTAATGAGAAAGAGAGAAAAAGACAGAGAGACAGAGAGACACAGAGAGACAGAGACAGAGACAGACAGAGAGAGAGGGAAAGAGAGAAAGAGAGAGATACAGAGAGAGAGAGAAAGAGGGAAACAGACAGGGACAGAAAGAGAGGAGTACGTGCTATGCGGCTGAAAGGCAAGGGGTCAAGTAGCAAGATTGTACACTGAGAAGGCAGACAAGGAGCTTTCCTGGAATCACAGAGGAGCCCGGAAGAAGGCTTCTCCCTCCTTCCCTCCTCCACTGCATGCAAGGTGGACGAGTCTGCAAGAGGAGGTGGGGGCTTCTGAAAACAAGGATGGTGTGGAAAATAAACTGCACTCCCACAAGGCTGAGCAGCTTTGCACCTTCAGCCACGCTTCTACAATCACCAGAGTATCTTCTCTCAGCTCCCGGGCAATGGCTGGGGGTCAGGCAAGCTCAGTCAGGCATGATGTAAAAGTTACTTTATTGCCATGTGACGAAAACACAGCCATTTCCTGTACTTGAGTAGGCATGTTTAAGGCACACTGCCTTCATCTGATAAAAACTTTCTGCACCTCCACTCATTTTACCCGATCTTTCGTTTATCTCCAATCATATTCCCCCGTCCTGTGCCGCTGCCCACTCCATCCTGGTTTGCAGATGGGCAATCCTGATGTCCTTCCTGGCAAGGCTCCACACTACACTTCCAAATAAAAAGTAGTATCTCCACAATCACTGAATACTGATTAAAATTCTTTAGCTTGCTCCTCATTTCCTAGCTGCCACCCCATCCCGGATTTTCACTCAGCGAATCTCAGCTGTACACAATGGGGACTCATCTAGCCACTCCGAGCCTCAGTTTCCTCGTCTGCACAGTGGGAATAGTATTGCTAGCTCAGAGAGTTACAGTGTGAATGCAAATAATAATAAAAAAAAAAGACTTAATGCAGGTAACTATTGAGTAATAATGGTAACCAGACACTTCGTTCATGGAGCCAGCTGAGATATGAGGGCTATAAAAGCAAGAATGGATTTTCAAGAGCAAGACTAGCACAAGGAGGGCAGCTGGCACTAGAGGCTCCACCAATCCAGGTTGGAGAGAAGTAGACAGATTTGAAAAACTGTAAGGAATGGAATTAACAGAAGCAGCGGCTGATTGGCTAGAGGATGAAGGAGAAGTGAAGTCAATGGTACTCCAGGAGTTTGGGCTCCCATGATGGGCGCTAAGAGGAACAAGTCCTTCTGCCCATAAGAGGCTTGCCTGAGTAAGCAAAGGGAAGAAACCTGAGCCAAGAATTCCTGCCCCCCCCCCCCATGGCCTCTGCTGGCTGGAATGCTGTATTTACACTCCGGAGCCCTTTGACGCTCTCCAAACTGGGCTTCAGCAGGACCACCCAGGGGAGAGCCCATCAAGCTGCTGGATGCAGGGTTAACAGGATGCAGAAGGCTCCAGGCAGCTGTGTGTTTATGCTTTTACTTTGCCCCGGGCTTGATCTACAGTGTCTCCACACCTGACCTGTGACCTCCCATCTGATATCACTTCCGGCCACCAACCACCTCTCCTGCAGACCAGGCAAAGGGGTAAGGGCACCTCAGTTCAGGGAAAGCCGAAAGCAAGAGCGATTTGTAAACCAAGAGACAGCCTGGCCAAGGTCACCTAAATTGCATTCCCAAGTGGAAACCGAGAACCCACTGGGGGTGCAAGTTCATTGGCTGTGACTGTCACACTGTGGCCATTGTGCTCTGAGAGAGCCTGAGTGGGTCCCGAAGACTCGTCTTTCAGCAGGGAGCACAACAGGGTCACAGGCTCAAACCCAGCCCCCCACGTGCCTGTGCACAGGCGTGAGTGTGGCAGCGCACGGCACAGAGAAGGCGGGGGGTGGTGTAGATACTTCATTCCTGGAGTCTGTTTCAACTGGGGGCTTCGGGAAAAGGAAAGACCAAGGAAAAGTATGGAAAAGGCATCTTTTCTCTTAGCTCGCCTGTCTGACTTGCTCCCCACCAAATGGCGTTTCCCTGTCAAATGTCAGTGCCTCAAATAGGGCAGAAACTTACGCACTGTATCTTTCTAACTTGCTGGTTCCAGACAACACTGTGTAACTGAGGTCTCCCTGCTCGTGTGTGGATCTATAGCCCAATTTACCTGTTCAAGTGTCCCTTTTCTTGGATGACTTTCACTGTGGAAGTAATTAATAGCTAATACTGTATCCGCCAAGACATTCATAAAGGCCAGTGGTACCTGAATTCAACAATTTTCATACATTTAAAACTAGCTTTAGTTCCAAGATCAACATGCTCATGGTGGGGAAAAAGGGAAACAGCACAGAAAAATAATACAATGAAATCTTATATGCATGTTGCAAACCTTAAATCCCAATTTCCAGGTCAAAACTTATATTTTCCAAAACTAGTTTATGCAATACAAGCATATAAATGTACATTTTAAGCACATTTCGAGCTAACTATACCATAGATGTTCTCCTGCTAGTTGGCTTTTTCGTTTAATGATCTGTCTGGATGTGTTTTCACATCAGAATATATAGGTCTATCTCTTCTTTTTAACAGCTTCCTTGTCATTTCGCTGTGTAGAATCACTATAATTGAGGATGATAGGCATTTAGGCTGTTTTCCAGTTTTTTCCACTCTTACAAATTATTTTTAACATCCTGATGGCGAAGTACCGTTTCTATAAATGTTTTAGCATGGGGGCGCCTAAACTCAGGGAAAGTAGTTTCTCTGCTTAAAGCTGGTAATATTGGGCTGGGGATGTAGTTCAGTGGAAAAGACTATTTATCATGTACAAGGAACTGGGTTCAATCCCCAGCACTGAAAAAAAGAAGTTTGAGAAAATGTTTAGGAGAATTATTACCACAGATCTTTTCTCAAATACATTTTCTAAAGAATAAAATACTAATGAAGAATTGAGGCAGTGCATCAAGCCATTGTTAGAGGTGACTTCAAGTGAGGGAGCCTTCTCTTGTGCTACTGTGATTAAATTGTCTACCAGGCACTCTGGGTGCTTTCTGTCACACTCTGCTTCCCATTTCCAAACCATGCCAGGAATACTCTGGGTACAGTGAGGGACACAATGGAAGACCCCTCAGGTGACAATCAGGGTTCAGAGCTTATGTCTCTGCCCCCTGGTGCTAATTACTTGCAATCTTCAAGCCTTTGTTTGCAGGTGAATGAAATGGCTGGGTGACCCCTGCTGCTCTCCCAGGTATCACAGGGGGAAAACGTTCACCCATTAAAACTTCTTGGTATTCTTGTCTGGGGCATGTAGACACAAAAAGCAAGTCTCGTTTTCTTTTTTGATCCTTTGGTGAGAAAGTTAATTTAGAGATGAAAATAAGAATGATGAATTAGACTTTGTATGCATTGAGTTTTTAAGAGGATTTTTAGGTAGGTGTAGTTCTTGGATTCAGGGGTGAGATAATGGTTGGGGCACCAGAACAGAGAGTCATGACATAATGTATAGATGAATGACTGGACGCCTGTCTGAACGGACAGATGAGAGAAAAGGGTAAAGGCCATTCAACTTTGGGCAAAACACTCATTGTTTTTCTTGCTTTTAGAAAAAAGCTTAAGTGCATTTGATTCAGTTTTCCAGTTTATTCCAGCCTCTCCGGAGTGGCATGATTTCCCGGTAGTCAAAAGCATGGGGGCAATTTTACTTGTGTCCTGAAGGCGTATAATCCCAGCCTTGCAGTTGTGCGGATAGATTCCTTGCGCCTGAGTCTTCCTCTGACTGACTTGCCAAGTAACTCAGTTTCCCCAGCCCTGGTTCTGCTGGTCTCTGTGCACTCAGGTGTTCCCAAGAGCGGCCTTCAAGCTGTCTATGTGAGAATCATGTAAAGGTCTTATTAAAAATATTCTGTCCCAGACTTAATGATTCAAAAACCGTGTAGGCGATGACGGAAAACTCCATTTCCAGTTAGCATTTCGTGTCATTTTCCCATGCACTGGAGCTTGAGAACTGTAATCCGGCACAGAGAAGGACTGAAACCCGAAGCAGACACAAGGCCTTTTGATCATACCCCTGCTGACTTCCTGTCTACCTGTCTGCTTGTTAGGCTCTCCGAATGGAGACTGAAGCTGACCATCTGTTGCCATAGTTTCCAGACAAACAGTGCTGTCTGTGGCCCTGGACTTCTCACTGAGACTTGAAGCTGCGTGTGTCCTTCCGCACAGGCTCGTTCCACCTCAGTGAGCTGCTTCACCTGTGGTCCCATCTTACTCCTATCCTGCTGATTCAGGACTTCTAAAAAGCATAGTATTAGCCAACATGTGTCATGTGATTATCATACATCATTGTCTCATTTAATTCTTGCATCTCCCGGGAAAGTGTTACTGCGCTACATTTGGAGATATTCTCAAAAGAGAATGTAACTCCTACTGTGTTAC
Organism: Hystrix cristata; assembly: GCA_004026905.1. NCBI lineage: Eukaryota > Metazoa > Chordata > Mammalia > Rodentia > Hystricidae > Hystrix > Hystrix cristata. The sequence goes on along the minus strand of PVJO010003770.1, from coordinate 25,739 downwards.
AAACATGTGACATGGTGGTATTTCTTGCCCTGTCTCCCCAGATGGTCACATTAGAGACCTATCCATCTTCACATCCAAAATTTGAAGTTGTTTTCTGGGCAGAACAGTAAAAATGCTTTTGGATAACTATAGATAACCAGAGCTGGTCCAGGCCAGAGACTGGCATTTGTGAAGCTGACATGGATTATGTATTAATGAGGAGTCCCCAAATCAAGGTGTCCTGAAAATTGAAGCGAGAAGAGTAGCGGGCAGGTGGTTAGCATGAGGGAAGTTGTAGGGCTCTGAGTCTTGCACCAGAATGCAGGGAGTCTGTCTCTGATAGTGGAGGTAGCTGCCCCGCACAGGGCAGATTCCCAGTTCTAGAGGAGCCAAGTCTATCAAGGGTGTGGCCTGGGCTCAGAGCTCACCCAGGCAGATAGCTCCTGGGACAGCTGTATGCGGCAATGGTGGCGCAGCTTTAGAAATAATTCAGAAGCAGAATGATCATGCTTCAGCTTCAAGGGCACCAGAGGAACTGAAGGGGGATTGCTGCTTGAGGGGGTGGAACTCCACATCTCAACCGAGGCCAGCATTTGCAAGGCAGAAGGCAGGCAGGCAGTGGGCAGCAGCCCCAGCTCTAGGGAATGTGAGCAAGACTGTAGAGACGAGAACCCAGGAAGCCCAGGTCAGAAGCTTCCCTGTTGCAGCAAAGCAGGGTCCTTTGTGTTTTGGAGAAACCCACAGCAATTTCTTGACTTGCTTGGATTTAAAACCAAAATCAATTTGTATTAGATTAGCTGTATGTCAATGTAGGTCAGGCTTTCAGGCTCCACCAGCTTTAGGTAAATTGAATTGGCAATTCAGTATCCTTTTCGGGTTTGCAGGTCACACGCTTGACTCCAGGAAAAACAAAAAACACAAACAAAAAGCACAGAGATCAGACAAGCAGGAAACACAGCCAGAGGGCCATGACTTGCGAGGAGCAGACCAATAGCCGCTTCAGAGGAAGTCTTCCCAGAGGTCATCTTGACCAGCCAGCAGCTTCTAGAATCAGCTCATAGAGGTCTAGACTGCTGGGAACTTAAACTGTTCCTCTTTATCAGAAGAGGGTTGCTCCGAGATGCTGACTCAGAAACTCCTTGAAAAGAAGCTGTTGTTAACCGTCACCGACCACTTTCGGTGTGTGGAGTGTGGCACTAGTTCCATCTGAGCATCACGGTGCACCTGGTAGGTGTGTTATCATCGCTACCAGACATGAAATAATCGGGGTTAAGGGAGAGGAAGCACAATACTCAGGGTTACACAGCTGCTAAGGGATCGGGCACATTTTGAGAATATTTCTTTTGAGGCCAACCATTTTTCTACATCCTATTGCAATTCAGAGATGTACATTCGTGGTAGGAACTCTTTCCCTCAGCCTCTTGTTTTTCTTCTGACTTTCTTATTCCATTTCACCGGAAATCTGGGTGTTTTTTTTTGTTTGTTTGTTTGTTTGTTTGTGTTTGGTTTTGGTCTGGAAGATCTTTTATTTGGTTATGATTATTTCGAGTATGACAAGTAAATATTTCCTAACCAGAATCGCTCTCTTCAATTGCAATCTCCAATTCTTAGATCCAGGAAAAACCAGTTGAAGTGTCACTGATTGGAGTCATCTGAGCAGAGATTTCGGCATGGTAAAGAAGACCATGGGTAAATAATGCAGGGTCTTTCTCCTCCCTCCCATACCACCCTCACTTGCGAGAAGGTGGGCATTCAGCACCAGCAAATCCAGCGCCTTCTCCTCCTCACTCCTGCTTCTGTGAGCCTGTCAGCCAACCACAGGACATCTCTGCCACGATTGTCAATTATTATTTCTCAGGCACCCACTGGGTGCCCGGCACATCAGAGAAGAAACGAATTGACTCAGCTGTCAACAATCACCCTGCAAACAGCCAAATAATTTTGATGTTCTTCAAACATATTATAATTAAAAAATTACATGCTGGGAGAAAAATTATACGCATTTAATCAGAACACAGGGTCAAGATGATGCAATTAGGGAGGGAAATATGCTGGCTTTTATCAACAAAGCTAGCTTCATCACTATCCTACTGAAAGCAATTGGATTTGAGGCTAAGATGTTTCCATCTTATTGCTTCTGAATTAAAAAAATACATATTTCACCTTGTTTGCTCAGGATTGTCTTTAACCTCACCACGTTCTGAGGTTACTCTCTTCCTGCAATCTATTTACAGGGCTACAGCTTGCTCCGTCCAATGGAGACCCAGTATGCAAATGTATTTAAAGAACAGTTAGCCTCGGTGACAAAATTACTAATGCAGGGTGAGAGAAAGCTCCCAGATGGTAACCACTGAGGTATTTGCCAGAAAGAAAATCAGTTGGTAAGCTGAAGTGCTTTTAAGAGTGGAATCATTCAGTGAATCAGAAAATTGCCCAGGTCTTAAAGCCATGAGTGACAGACCTTGAGAACCCAAGAGGAAAACAAGAGAAATAAATGTAAATTTCCTTGCCACCCCTAGTGGATCTCAGGACCCGCTATACAGTCACTGACCGAGTAGCTCACGTATGTACAGAGGTCTTATGCTGCCATTTCCTTTTTTTTTTATTTTTTATTTTTTTTTTTACAAAGAACACGTATTGGTACATTGTAGATAAACATAATGATCACATTCATCATGGTTAATCTGTGGCTGTACATGTTATATCTTGGCTCCCCTCTTCCCCACCCCTCCCTTCTGCTCCCCCCTATTTATAATAGCTTTATTTACATTTTTCCGTTTTTTCTTTTTCTTTTCTCTTTCCTTTCCTTCCCTCCTCTTCCTTCTGTAGTTCTATTCCCATTTAAATAGTATCTTTCTTTTTCACAATATCTATTATACCTTTTTGTCCATATTTACACTTATGGTTTCTCATATCATTTCTTTGGCTCAAGGCAACCACCTATTCCACAAGTCACTGAGCTGGAAAGCAAATGAACTGACTGCCTTTCTTGAGGGAGGAAACCCCACTCCTCCCACCTAGAAATAGGAAGGCCGTGTGTGTGCGTGTACATGTTTACCCCTGTACCCTGACACGATCCTGTGCTTTAGGGTCCTCTATCAGTTCTAGCTTGGACATCTTTATTCCTCTCTGGAATAGGAAGGGGAAGACTTGGGGTGTGATCATCAAGAATTGTCCTCTTCCCTGGAATTATATACATTAGACACATTATTATATACATTATTATATACATTATATATAATAGTAATACATTGAGTAATTCTGATTTCTTTTGATTTTATAGTGCCTCATGACCTCAAAATGTTTTCGTATATGAAACTTCTCAAACATGCGAGACGGTTAGCCTACATAGCCATGTGTATTCATTCTAACCCAAAAGGTAGGCATGTCATTGGGATTATTTATCATTATTTAAGAAATGGGAAAAAGTTAGAGGAAGTGACTTTCCCACACCACACTAGGAGATAGGACTCACTTAGATACAAAGTAGATTTCTGGTGCTTTTTTCAAACCTCAAATGTGCAGTTAGAGCAGAATAATACCTGCTCTTCACTACCCTTCTGAGTCTTGAAAGAAATAATGCTTTTGGAAATACTTTGCAGAATGTAAACTTGCCGTATAGCCTTAAGTTTCTGCAATCTCTAATGGGTGTGAGAATGTTCCATTTGCTATGAGCCAGGTTCAAAACTAAAGACATAAATTCCTAGTTCCACCAGGCATGCTGTTCTCATTTCTGAAAGTGAATGCTAAGCACAGGCCTCACCCAAAGACGAATTCAGAGAGAGAGAGAAATGCAGTAAAAATGACAAATAGATATTGGGCAAAGACATAAAGTAAACACAGCAAGAAAGCAAATTGCTGCTGCCCTGGTCTTAACAGAGAGAAAACACTGAACACCAGCCAGGGAGGAGGGGCCGGGAAGGTTGGAGACAGCCCCAGCCATGGAGTAGAAACTCAGACAGTGTTCCAGATTCACATGACTGATACTGAATACGATAGTCTAAAACAGGATGAGCTGAAGACAGGAAATGGAGGCAGAAGGCAGCGTCCCCAAGATGATGTGAGCAGCACAGGAAGGCCCAGCCCACCTTCAGCATCTCAGCATCGTGGAGTCTGGACGCATGGCTGTTTCGTGTGTGTGTGCGCGTGTGTGTGTGTGTGTGTGTGTGTGTGTGTGTGCATGCATGCTAAACATGTGACCATTCACTTCCATCCAACTAACTATATATATCTCTTCATTCATTCAGTTTTATCTTCTGGGTAGTGGGCCCTGGGCCAGGTACTGGGGATGCAAAGATGACAAATGTCCCTGTCCTCCCAAATCTCAGTCTAGTGAAGGCGATAATGGCATGAGTAAATGATCGCTCCATCTACTTGGGCTGTGAGACAAATAAAGGCAGGTACTATGGGTCTTTACATGAAGCCACCAAAGCTGAACTGGAGTGAAGATAGGGAAGAGGAGAAAGAAAAGGGATGGGGACAGGAGCAGCCCCTACAAGGAGCGCAGAGCTCCTGCTAGCTATTCTGCAGCACAGCGGGGATTTGGAGCCGCTGCACAAAGGTGCATAAGAGGTTTCTCCGACTCGGTCTCTGCTGATGACTGCTTGCCTTCCAGGGCAAAGGTCTTCTGCCTTGCCCTACCACAGCGATCTGCTTTATTATAGCTTTTCCCAGCTACCATTCTTCAAAATTCTCTGTTAGCTCAAACATCTTCCAAGACTCTGCCCAGCCCGAGCCCACTTACTCCTTCCATTGTCCCGTCCTCTGATCACCCCACTCGGGACAGACCTGCTAGCATCGAGGGAGGGAGGAGAATCTCTGCACCAGCATTTCCGACTTCCGCTCAAAGCCGCCCTACATTTACAGTTGCACTTCTACCCATTCCAACTTCATTTTGAATTTTGGATAAGCTGGCATTATGTTTGCACACTTTTCTGAATGATAGAATTGGTTGAATCCTTGTGACTAAGTCTTGGATTGATTTTACTTTTGAAACTGGAAGGACTTTTAACCGGACAGCTTAAAGACCTGAGTCTTCAGCTTTTCTCACAATACTTATTTGCTGATTCAGTACACAGCTGTCTTTCTATAACTGTCTGTTGCCGATGAATAGCTGGTAAAGAACACAATCCCTCCGATTTTTCTATCATTCTGAGGGCAGAGTGTAATTTCCTCCAGGTGTGCCTCTGCTCCCCGGTTCTTGGGACCAGGCCACGTAGGGACATGAAGGGAGTTTACGCAAAAGAGTCAGATGGCAGTATGTGTGGGCCCATGTTGGCATTTCGGTCAGAAGAATTGAGACTAAAAGTAGAAATTGCTTTAGGGCCTTGCAAACCCATGAGACCTGTTGAATCTGTGTTGAAATTTTAAATAATAATAGTAATAATAATAAAGAAAAAATGAAACACTCAAATTCTTTTCTTAACGGAGACATTTTTGATGGATTTTCAAAGTAGATTTACAAATTCTCAAAGTTAAACTGTCCCCCAAGCACATTTTAAGGAGTCATTTGTGTCCTACTTATTAAAAAGCAAAGGGAACTTGACATTTGTTTAACATCAAAATCTGTCGTGTTGCTCCTTCGAATGATTCTCAGTTGTCCCTAAAACCTTTTCCAGATTCAGCAGGCCCCGGGAGCCTGTGCACAAATCAGCCTCCCACTTCCGTGAGCCGCTGTGCAACAGGACACCCACGAGGCACGGCAGTGGGGAGACATGTCGGTCACTGAAATCAATTTTTTTGCATTAAAACAATGTTGAATTAATGAGTTTGAGGATACAGCTCAAGACATTGGCACAGTGATTCACAGAGAGACAAGAGATTAAAAATACAATGATGAGATATAAGGAGGCTAATTGAGATAACTCAACATCTACAAGAGGAAGTTCCAGAGGGGGAAAAAAAAGAGTTGTAATGATCAAAACAACATGTCCAGACCTGAAGAAAAGCAGGAGTCCTGCAGAATGAAGAATAATTCAGAAGCCAATAGAGAGATTAAGATTCCACACTCTCAGCACTTTTGGAGGCTAAGGCTGGAGTACAGCAAGTTTGAAACCAGCCTGGGCAATGTAGTGATTTAGCAAGACCCTGTCCCTTGTCTCAGAATAAATGATAAAAATGGGCTGGTAATGAAACTCAGTCCAAAGTACCTGGGTCGATCCCCATTACTAGAAAAAAAAAAAAAGTCCCAAACCTAGGCATATAACAGGGGAACTTAGAGCAATAACTCAAAATTCTTAAAACTAATTATATCAATAGCAATACTCTATCAGCAACAAAAAGATTCCTGAAGACAATGAAATCATGTTTTAAAAATGCTCATTATTTTATTTGACAGAATATTACCCACATGTATGATAAAATCTAGTAAACTGGAAATAAAAAGGAATTTCATCAACTTCACAAAAGCATAAGAAGCAAAAATGATATTTAATGGAGACTCTTTAGCACATTCCTTTGGGATCTGGGATTCATAGATGACTACTATTCTAACTATCCTGGCCTATGCTATAGGACAAGAGGAACCGGAAAATAAAAGAGATTGTCACAATTAACATATGAGATGATTACCTACATAGAAAATACAGAAAATTAGAAAGCAAAAAGTACTACAGATAAGGTGGATATAAAGCAAGATCTCGGGATAAAGACATGAGCTCATAAAATATGCTTAGAAAATATTTACAATACCATTCCCAAGTGTAACAAAAACAAAAAAAATCAAGGAACTAACATCAAGTACACAAAATCTCTATGGAGATAATAAACTTACATTAAAGAACAGTAAGGAAGATTTGAAAAAGTGCAGGAATCTTTCATGTTCTTGAATGAGACATCACGATGATTCCGAGTTGGGGATTTAGCTCAGTGGTGGAGCGCTTGCCTAGCGGCAAGGCCCTGAGTTCAATCCTGAGCACTCCCAAAATCAAACAAAAACAAACAAACAAAAAAAGGATGATGATTCTAAGTTAATTTACAAATTCAATTCAATTCAAATGAAATTACTAGCTGCAATTTTTAAAAAACAGATCTTTTTATTGGAATACTTATGTGAATATTTCACAACTAGCTAAGATGACTTCAAAAAATAGGAGAGCGATTTTCCTTACAAGATATTAAGCACTCTGCAAAGCCATAGCAACAAAAACAATGTGAATGTGGTACCACTGAACACAGAAACTAACAGAATGGGGGGTCCTCTGAGACCAAGAGCCAAGGAAGCAAGGGAGACAGTAGCAGAGGCCCATGGGTAATGTTCTTGGCAAATCAGCTCACTTGCGAGGATCAATAAAACCAAATCACTACCTAAAACATGCACAATAAGGACCTCCAGGTCAATGATTAATTTACAAGTGCAAAGGACAAACAGTGAATTTCAATGAAATCATCTTTATGACTTAGGAGTTGTTGAAGACTTTTAAAAATTTGAAAGTAAAACTTGAAGCATTGATTGATTTAAGTTTTAAGAATTTCTCTTTGAGGAAAGTCACAATGCGCATAGTAGATGATCAATGAGGAGAAATGTGTCAAGAATTTGATACCCAAACTATACGAGAAATCCCAGCAAATCCACTAGAAAATGACTGAAACCTAGAAGGAATTAGATAAAAGGTATGTGGCGATAATTAATAGAAGATAAATTCATTACTAATAAAAATAATACGATGATATTTCACTTTCTATACATCAGATAGGCAAATATTAAAAGGCTGGATAATTGTAAGTGTTGGCAGCCATGTGGGAAACACTAGACCGAAGAAATATTGCCACTTGGACAAACCTTAAAGACATAGTCTTGGGGAAAATGTGCTGCGCAGAATGAAGTCTAGTGCTATATCATTTCCGCAAGTTAAAATAAACATATAATAATTACCTGCAATTTAAAAGAACATATTAGAACGAAGTAATGCACATCAAACAAAGTATAATGGAATGAGACTGAAGAATGAGTCTGAGGACTGAGGGCGATTTAGTACACGTGCATTAAAGACTAGAGGGGCCTCGAATCCATTAATGATGACATTATGCTGTAAACCAAGATGTACCTTCAACTCTCCAGAAAAGTCTTTTATTTTTTCTAGTAAGGGTAGCAACTACATGAAAGGGAACAAAATTTATAGCTATTAAACAAAAGAGACAGAACAAAAGGGATTAAAGGGCACTGTATCATACAGGAAAGAGTGTAAAAGAACAAAGAAAAAAAATCATAGTACTTTGAAACCCAAGATAAAACGATAGAATTATATTAGATCAGTAAGAATAACACGTACAAATTAAATACTCTTGTTAAAGATGAATTTTCAGAAAGAAAAAAATCCACTTATCTGCTGTTTAATAAGAGATATACCTTATTCTGACTCATGAGACAGACTAGGACAAGTAAAGGATAAAAAAAGACATTAGAGAAAAGCTTATCAAAGGAAAGCAGTGATAACAATTTTTAAATTAATATTATGTTAGTTGACAAATCATAATTGCCTGTATTTATAGGGTAAAATGTGATGTTTTGATACATGTGTACCACATAGGATGATTTGATTAAGCAAATTAACATGGTCAACTCCTCACATACTTATTTTTCACTTATATTTTATTTTGAGGTGAGACATTTGAAATTTATTCTGCAAGCTACTTTGAAATACACAACTTATTATTAACTGTCGATACCCCGCAGTACAACTGATCTCAAAACTTAACTTTTCAAACCACTTTACTGAGTTGTTCATTGATGTATATACAATAATTGTCACACATTTCAAGGGTACGATTTAACAAGGTCTGATGTATGAAGGAATATGCCCATTACATCTTCACAGTCACCAAGCATCACCCTCTAAGCTTTCTTTGTGCCCACGGTGCTATCTCCATCTAGCCCCTCAGTCTCTGACACTCAACTACTTTTTGTCATGACAGATTAATGACTTTTTCTTGAATTTTCTAAAAATTACAAGTATACAACCTGTAATCTCTTTTTGCATTTTTTTCATATGCCTGCACTGGTTCTCAGCTGGATTCTGAAGGCTACCCTCCAAGAGCTCCCAAGCTCTCTTCTTGTGTGGGTCCCTCCTGACCAATACTCTGTCCTCTGGACTCTGGGCGTCTTGTCTGCCAAACTCTGCCTGGTTCCTCCTTCCTAAGGCACATTCTGGAAACTCTGAAAGCGCTAAACTGGACCAACTGCTCGCCTTGCTTGTCTCCCAGCTTCCTGAGATCATTATTTTTTCATTACTTGCTATTTAGTGATTGAACATTATTTGGGCTTTTTGTTTGTTTGTTTGTTTTCTAAGAAGGAAGGTAAATAAAGTCACTGTTAGTCTTTCCTGGTTGAAAGGAGGAGTCCTTATGAAATAATGTTCAATTTTAAAAATAGGCCTTCAGAAAAATAAGTATTAGGAATATGTAAGGTCATTAAAACTTAAAGAAGCTATTTATAAAAATACGAAATTTACAATATGAAGCAATTCTGTCAGAGTCCAAATTCTTTCACTAAAATAAAATAATTTAAAAATCAATAGCAAAAACAATAGCCTTATTGACTCTCACAAAAATATTGATTCATTATATAAGAACTTGGCATAAAAACAGAATCATGGCTGAGGATTACTATTAATAATATATAAAGAACTTGACCAATGTGAAAATAAAACTCAATAGAAAAAGAGCCTCAGCATTAGCAGGAATTCCATAAAAGAAACGTGAATGTTCAATAAACATAAAAAGACACTCAATCTCCCAGTAATTAGGGAGATGCTAATTAGAGCAAGAGCAATTCTGTGGCATATCCAGGATTTTTGACACCTGGAGTAATGATTTTTAAGCACCCCTTCTTCCACATAACAAAATCATTTAAAGTAACCATCACGAAATGGTGTGATGCCGAAGGCATCCCACATCTCAAAATAGATATGAATGTGGGTGTTATCGCTTGTATCTACACGTCCCCTCAAACCCTCATGCGCTCATAGATGGAGTTTTTCAGAGGTGGCTGAATATAGAGTGTGTGAATATGGATTAAGGGTGCGTGAGAGCTCAATTAGTACACTGATTATTTTAGTGGAGTTCTGGGTGTGGATGATGGGAAGGCCCACATTGGATGTGGGTGGTACCAGCCATTAGGCTTGTAGCCTGAATGGAATAAAAGGGGACAAGCTCGCTGCTTTCAGCCTACTGCCTTCTCTCCCATGAACTGTTCCTCCTCCGGGATGGCCCTTTGTCAAGCTACCCTGCCTTGCAGTCAGCCGGCTGTACACTGAAACTTCTGGAAACTGTAATGTAAAGTAAACCTTCCCTCCTCTAACTTGTGAGAGCTGGGTATTTTGTCCCAGAAAGACAAATGAACCAGAACACTGGGTTGTTGTCATTTAATATTGACTGTCCACTTCAAATTTCTTTACAAAATTCAGAATAGTTATAAACAAATCCAGTCATAAGTGTGTTTCTCCATGTTTCTGTTAGAACAAAAACGACAACAGAAAAAGCAACATTCTACTTTTTTTATGTCTACCTAATAGTTTCGACTTTGATCTTTTGACAGCAGTCTGGCATAATAATATTTAAAGTACGTGACTGCCTAACGATGAATAAATTTTCATAAAATCCTGCTTTTCTCTTAATTCATATTTCAGTTTAGAAATTAACAATTAAAATGGGTAAATCTTAATTGTAAAGATTTTTTCAAATTCAGCAAGACATTTCATGTATGAACTAAAATTTGTACTTACTAAAAAAATTGGACTTCACAGTTTACACTCTGATTCATTGTTTTAAATATTAAACACAAATAAATACTCAAGTGGTCACATAGGATGACAAAACCGAAATAACTCAGATTCTCTTTCTTTGGTTTTCCAGTCAGTATTCTATCCTTGTTTATTTCAGATCCGCTGTTTAAATATGGGAATATGTAGTGCCACGGGGTGTTGGAGAGACAGCCATGCAGAAGCTTGAGCAAACATCCAAGCCATTGTAAACTTACCTTTCCAAAGAAGGTGGGTACAGAAACGCCTGTGTATTCAGGGCTGATTGCGTAACTGGGAATTTTCCAATTTAACTTTCATGAGAGATATATATTTTTTAAAAGGACAAGAAATTAAGCTGTATTCACTTGCAGTTTCCATTATGTATTATTGATTTTAACAATCACTATCAGAGTACATTTTCTCATTGGAGAACAAGGCAAATATTGGTAGCTCAGTGGAAAGGAGCCAAAACTGATGCCTTGAAGGTCTGTGCAGACCAGGAGTCGGGTAAATGGCTTCTTGGACAAAGGCAGATCAGGAACCAAAAGGAAAGAGCTTGGCTGGGCCGTCAGGCCAGCGGGGTCAGCACGCAACCGTGTCAGTGGCTGGGACGAGAGAGTAGGGGGCAGCTCTGCCCGAGAGGGCTGGAAAATAATTAGTGCATCTGAAAACCCACTTAGGCGTTTAGTTAAATGACATCTCCAGATGAGGGAGACCGGCATTCTGTTTCTGAAGGACATGTATTTTAAGTGGATTAAGAAAGGAAATTATTTTAAATGTAGGGAGGTATGTAATTAACCCAGGACCCCTGGTTGTAGTAAGATATTGTTGAGGGGAAAGACTGAAGGAAATTCAGAGCACATTAGGCACATGGTTGAATAAACAGAGCAGCCTCATCTCCATGGAAGTGTTCTGTGAATAAATTTCAATTTGGGGAGCAACGAAGACTTGTGGGGTCTAGGCCCCAGGGAGAAGTGTGTTCTTTCAGACAAGGACCTAATGAAAGCACTGTCTTTAAGTGCATTGTATAAGGCATGGCTATTTCTTTGCTTGAAGGTATTTAAAGACAATTCTTTGTTTTCTATTTAGATGCGGGAGACAGAAGCCAGTGCAAGCTTTGCATAAGCGCCAATCAGAGAACACAGGTAGAGTTCAAAACACTGGCATGTGGGAACCTCAACCCTAAGCCCAACCCTGACCATCAGTACAGATGATGGGCTTGTGGCAAGAAGTGGAAGACCAAGACAGGAAAGTCGGGAATCAGAAAGGTTTGTATGTATGCAGGAAAGCTCAGGAGATGGAGCAGAGTGAGAGACACAGAAGCGAGAGGAGGGGGATGGACACAGGACCAGGAAGGAAGCAGAGGGCAGCTGGACACCTGGGTCCAGGAGTATGGACACAGTGGGGTTCAGCGAAGCCTTCAAAAAATGAGGATCTCAGGGCTGAGATGCAGCTGGCAGAGGCAGGGAGGCCTCTGGAGGAGACAGTGGCCAGAGATGATGAGGAAGAGGGGTCACAAGTTGACAGAAAACAGCCTGGATCCATGGAGGGAGCTTCTGCCTCTACTGACTGTTGCTCTGGGCTCCCTGCGCCTCTTTCCATTTGTTGTCATGCTGACTGCTACCTGACCTGCTTTGTCTATCTGTTTATTTTGATAATAAAGCAGGCTGGATTTTTGTTGATTTTGTTGACTGTCATATCCCTAAAATGGAATGGAATGTCACTTGGCACTCACACGAGCAAATAAATACTTCACTGACCGGTGAGCTACCACAGCTCAGTTACGATGGGTGTTTGTCCGTTAGCGGAGCACGAGTCAGAGCTGATGACTCTGCTGTCTTTGCTAATCAGCTCAGCGGACGTGTGGTACAGATTGGGTCGGTTTTCTTACAACATAACGAGGAAACTGGGCCGAGTCAGGCTTACGAACTAAGCCAACTTACTTGTATTCCTCATTTTCCCTCTTGGAGATCTCCCCAGAATGAAAATGTGATTTAATCTCAAGAAATGCCTCTTTTTCTTTTAGGCCTTCTCATGTGTAAGGGACCCCTAGGGATAGATTCAGTGAAGAGGCAAATCATTGTATGGTCAGAGGGACACCCACGAGAAAATCCCAGACCAAAAATCTTATCATGTTCATTGGTCTGTAATTGACTGCATTCATATGGACTCTGTTCTCAAAAACAAAGTTGTGGAAGAGATGGAAGTCACCCCCTTCGATGTACACAGTGCTACTCTCTCCTTATCCTCAAGGAACTGCAGAGATGGCTAGAACCTGAAATGCTGTTTCTGGGGTCCCCCTACTCTTTCTTTGAGACAAACAAGACCAGGTTCCTCAAGATACAATGAGACTCTGCCACAAATTACAGAAGGCATATTTCATAAAAGCTTAAGAAAACCCAAAGAACAGCTCACAGGTATTCTAATTGTACTTGGCATTCGTTGTTTTGTTTTTTACTCCATATTCATAAAAGTATATCAAATCAGAGTCCACTTAAACCATAGAGAGTTTAGGAAGTGGTGGGAAGCTCACACCATGAGCACAAGATGCGTTAGGGTCTGGCAGTCCTGTATCTGTACTGAGGCAGCAGCTTCCTCGGGTAGGAGTGGTATGGATTCGGCTTTATTCTTTCACTGCGCAGCTTATTCTCTTCATCCCCTTGCCTGGGCAGGCATCCAGACTGGAGCAGCACAAGCTTAGTGCAATACTTAGAAGCAGCAAGACACACCTCTAAGCCCCAACTACGGCTCCTCGGTAGCTGTGCAACTTTGGGTAAGCCCCATAGCCCCTCACGTTCAAATTTTTCATTTGATCATTTAAAATTTTCCATCTGTTGGCCTAGAAGGTTGTCCCTTCCCCCAGTAGTGGGAACTTTGTCCTGTGTCTCAATCTTGCTTTCCAAGGAAAGAAATTGGGTGGTAATTTATAGGCAGTGACACAGAGTTTTAAAAATAAGCTTTGGAGTCATAAGACCTACATTCAGATTCTGACTCCACCTCTCAGAAGCTTGGTCATCTTATGCCTAAAGTGGGGTTGGCAGTCCTGTGTGTCACATAAGGTTGTAAGAACCAACTGAGATCAGATACACTGCCCCAGGTCAGTGCCCGGCACAAGGCTTTACATAAGGCCGCTGCTTAACGAACAGCCAAAGCCAGGCTGTCAAGGAGACGAAGGTGCTTCTGCCCCGACCCCGGGTGACAGTGGCCATATGGCATCATCCCAGGTCAGGGCCTGGCTGAATCATTCACCATGTTCTCCTGAGTGAGCCCTGAGACTTCCGGTGGGGACCCAGCCTGAGTTGATAAGACACAACACTCTGGAGAGTTGAGCTTCAGAGCCCATCTGTAAACCACTACAAAATATAAGAAAGGCCTCCAGGGGCGGGGAGGAGAGTTACTGGGGAGAGTCGGTAGAGGTGAGAGAGACTGAGACAGGAAAAGCATCTTTGAGATCATGTTGAATAAACAGAAATGGAATTCAATGAAGCACGTTTCCATCCAGAACCACCCGAGAAACATGGTGTGAATTGGCCGTGTCTTGTTTTGTTTCTTGTTCAATTTCAAATTTGATCAGATCACTGCTTCCGTCTGATCAAAACCAAGATGTACACCTGAGAAAAATGAATAGCCTGCTGCTGAGTGAGATGCTGTAAAATGGAGGTTGATTTTGGTTAGTTTGCCTTGCTGTGCTTGGGGGAGGCCTCCTCCTTCTCTCTACAACAGCCAAGGCTCCCCTCAGCTCCTCAGGCATGATTAATATTTGAGGTCAGCGTCTGGCCTGTAGACATCTAACCCAATGGCACATTAGCATTTTTAAGACTTCCAGGCAAATGAATACTCATGTGCACGCAGGGGTTAGATATGCACGTTGGTGCCACAGGAATGAAGGTGAAAGCAATGTGGAAGGATTGATGTTTGCAACCTCAAAGTCAAGGGAATTCAAAGCTAAGCCTCCAAGAGCTATGGTGAGTCATCGGGGCTACACAGGATTAAGATACACGAGATAGCCCCTCACCCAGGAGGACAAAATAGCACTTGCAGCCTAGGCAACCTAGGAAAGATGTATGCTGGAAAAAGATCGTCCAGCTGAGTCTCTCCAAGCAACCCGACAAACAGGAGACACATTCACTCCATGCAAGCAAAACTTGCTTGCATAATGGCAGGTAGCTAGACACAGGGAGTTGCCAGTGAAAACTAGTTTGCAGCCTCGTAATTCAGAATATTGGCAAAAGTAGACACCAATTTTTCCCCTTCTCTTTCAGAAAAGCTTTCCCTTTTAAACAAAGACTCTATTAATCAGAACTTCAGATCACACGTGGCAATCAATTGAGGCTGTTTAGGGCATTTACAGTAATTGATCTGCTACAAGTTCTTCACAAGTGGATTGCACTATACATACACATGTACTTTTCAAAGAATTCAAAAGCCATTAGGATGTTCTCAACTCTGATCTGATAGTCTGAGGGCCATTGACTGGATGTGATCATCAGAAACGAGCTGGGCCAGTAGCAGGGGGCATTTTGATTAGACAGGAGAAGGAGGTTCCTCTGAAGGGGAGCTGTGAATCCTGGAAATGAGGATTGAGTAAAGCTGAGCATTGTGCCATCATAATCATGCAAGTTGCCACAGTGTACCAGATATTTCATATACACTTATCGTACCATCAAATGCTAACAAAACCAAGTCAAGATTGCAGTACTGTTTTCTCTGAGGTTGGGAAATAGAGGTTGAGTAGCTAAGTGCTTTGCCCGGATGAATACGGTAAGTGCCAGAATTGTGATGTGAACCCAAGCTTGAGTTCAAAGCCAGTGTGCTCCCACTTCCACCCAGTATGCCTCATCACCTAACTTGTTGTGTAACTGCTTCCCGGATGATTTCGGGGTAGACCTGCGGTACCAGTCGGCTTTCCCATTGCTGGACAAAATACGGCTTCCCTTAGTTGATGGTTTCGGGACATTCCTTACACAGCGGGCCGGCTCTGAGGTAGAAAACTCATGATGGAAGCGTGCAGGGCAGCAACGCTGCTTAGTTCAGGGCAGCCGGGAGGTGGAGCAGGCAGCAGTGCTGAAGATGAACGGGTTAGGCATCACGTAGTATCCTGGACGGTGAT
Source organism: Hystrix cristata (assembly GCA_004026905.1). Classification (NCBI taxonomy): domain Eukaryota; kingdom Metazoa; phylum Chordata; class Mammalia; order Rodentia; family Hystricidae; genus Hystrix; species Hystrix cristata. The sequence goes on along the minus strand of PVJO010003770.1, from coordinate 9,911 downwards.
TCACTCAGACACGCCCAGGATCATCTTTACCTCATCTGCTTGGCCTTTCTTAACCCAATAAAACTGACCTAATAGGATTCATGATCGCAACTGCCTTGAAGCTGGAGACACATTCAATCATATCTACCTAAATTTGGATGTCTTCCCTTCTGGACCATGGCGGGGGATGTCTTTGTTGGACGAAAGTGTTCAGAAAAAACTCGATAGATGCTCTTTGAAAACAAAAGTCTGAAAGCTGGAGAGCATAGAGTGTAGGAGGGTGGGAGTAGCAATGGGGGTCCTAAGTAGGTGAGAAGACCCAAGGAAGCAAGTGGCCCATTTGAACTCAGATTCAAGGAAGACAAAGCACAGGCTAAAAGCCTCGCATTGTGTGGAGTGGGGGTGTGGTTGGCTTGACCTTCTAGCCCTCCTGGGTATGCTAGTGTGGAGTGCTGAACCACCCTGGCAACTATCTTTGGAGACATAAGGGTCCGCTCCCCAGCTAAGAGTTCTTGTCTGCCTCACCCAGCACCAGTCCCAGACAGTATGCCTTGTTATGGGGCTGAATGGTGTAGTCCTCTTCTGTTATGGCTGGGATCTAGATGTCCCCCAAAGCCTCATATGCTCATAGGTGGGGCTTTTCAGAGGTGGCTGGAGTTAGGGTCTGTAAATGTGGAGTAAGAGAGTGTATATGGGTTAAGGGTGTGATAATAGTTGATTGGTATAGCATTGTTCTGGGTGTGGGTGATGGGAAGCCCCACTCTAGGTGTGGGTGACACCAACCAGTAGGCTTCCTGCCTGCCCTGCCACAGACTGTTTCTCCTCTGCCATGCTGCCCTGCCTTGGAACCAGCCAACTATGGACTGACACCTCTACAAACACTGAGCTGAAATAAACCTTTCCTCCTTTAGCTTTGGCTGTTGGGTATTTTTGTCCCAGCCACAAGAAAAGTAACCAAGGCCTGCTCCTAACCTTAACTTTGCTGATAACCGCTCATTTACATGAACAAGTAAGTAATCATCCTATGTTACAACCCAGGACTTGGAAAACAGACTGAGGTCCAGGGAGTCCATGCCACAGCCTGAGTTTCAACACGACATCATGCAGCCTGCAGGGGGTGGGTGAGCTGGTGTCACAAGACCAACTCCTTTAAGGCATGAAGTCGAATTTCTGTTTTTACTTCTGCCTCTCTGTCCTTCAAAGATCACCGATAGGAAAAAAAAAAAAAAACAAAATCCAAAAAACCAAAAAATATGAAAGTGAAAAGGGACCATAGACTAAAATACAAAATTTAAAGCTAAAATTCTTCTAGTGAAAACAGAAGAAAAAATCTTTGTCACCTTGGGCTAAGCAAAGATTCCTTAGATACAACATCAAAAGCATCATCTATAAAAGAAAACACTGATAAGCTGGGCTTAAAAAACTGAAAACTTCTGTTCTTCAAGAGACACTGTTAAAAGGATGAAAAGACAAGTCATGGAAGAGGAGAAAATATTTATAAAACACAAAGCTTTTGTTTCCAGAATGTATGAAAGCTCTTCAAGCTCAATAAAACAGAAAATAAACTACCCAGAAAAAAAATAGGCAAAATATTTTACAAGATGTTAGGGAAGGAAATACAAGTTAAAAACAAGACTGAGCTAAAACACAGAATTACAAAAATAATTGAAATTTAAGAAAAGAACAAACCTAAAACCGCCTGACTCTACAAGTGCTAGGAGAGGGGGTAGGACACCTGGAAGTCTCATGTATTGCTGCCCAAAATGCAGATTGGTACCACTGTTGCAGAAAACTGTCTTGCAACTTCTTATAAAATTAAGCATATACTTACCAAATGACCCGGGAATTCTATTCGCGGGTATTTAGTTAAGAAAAAAGAAAACTTACACTAACAGAAAAACTTGTACAAAATGTTTATAGCATCTTTATGCATAATCACTGAAAACTTTAAGCAATACAAACGTTATTGAACTGGTGAATAGACAGACTGTGGTACATCCATACAATGGACTACTACTTACAATAAAGAAGAACACACCACTGACACATGCAATGACATAGATGAATTTCAACTTATCATGTTACCATGTTCTAGGGTTCTGGAAACACTTTCTAGAGATTCTTTCTAGATGCTTCTTGTTCCAAACAAAGAACTGGACAAAACAAGCACAGAAGGTAGCAAAGTTTTACATTTATTAAAGGTAGGAAAGAAAACATCCTCTACAGAGTGAATGTGGGCAAATTAAAAGTTGAAAAAGAAGTACACTCTGCAAAGTGAGAGAGAGAGAGAGAGAGAGAGAGAGAGAGACCTTGTGAAAGACAGAGCACAGTAGCCATGGGCTTAATGGCATCCATATTTTGTATCCTCCACTTCTCAGGCTGACATCAGGTCTAGACTGTCCTATCAAAAGCCTGCTTCAGTTCTCATGAGAAGAACGAAGACAGCATTCTCTGATTGGTCCCAGGTACAGGGCTTGTGTCCCTGTCCTGGATCTCTGTGATTGACAGGTCATACTTATTGCCCAGACCATTTGCCCTGCCCTAATTTCCTGCCTCAAAGTTAAGAGAAAGAAGTTGAAATTTCAAAGCTACATCCAGTGCAATTCTGGTTACTGAACATTCTGAAAAAGGCAAATTTACAGAAAACAGACCTAGGCCTAAGGTGGGCATATGGGATTGACTACATAGGAGAATAGAAAGATTTATTCATAGCTATGGAAACTTCTTATATTTTCATTGTAGCAGTATTGTTATGTGGTTGTGTATGACTACATGCATTTCTCAAACCATAAACAGTACACCAAAAGGGAGTCCTCTCTATAGGAGAGGAGGAAGAGAGAGCAAGTCTTTTCACGAGACTTTTAGAATCAAGTAATTCCTGGCAAAGGAACAAAAGCAGCACCATCCCATTCCCTAATGGATTCAGATGAAAACCGGTAATAAAATCAGGTTCAATTCCAAGAGCAGACATTGGAGAAAAACCAAGCTGGGATGCTAAGGAACGTACCTGAGATGGCACACAGATTTAATATGTCTCAAAGGCACTATCATCTCACTGTGGTGAAGCTGAAAACATCACCATGGACAGTTGGACATATTTCATTGGGAATATGATTTTCTCTGTCTCTATGATTTGCACTAACAGGGTGTTTAAGTAATAAATATGTGAAAACTTTTGTTTAAAATAAATGAAGAAGGACAAAGAAGAGAAGAAAGGCAAAGAGGAGAAACAGGAGAAAAAGCAGTGTGGCAGCTCTTAGGATAGCAGAGTACAGCTGTATACATTCTCTGAGGAGCTGGCCATCGCTGCAGGTGACAGCCTGGGTGGTGGCTGAGCCAGCAGTCTCCACCAAATAGGAGGGAAGGCTCCTCATTCTTGCCAGGACTTTAATTTGTCTCATTCCAAAGTCTTAATACATTTAGGTTGCTGATAAAGGGAATTTCTGAGAAAATGCAGAGGAGGCAGCAACTAATTCAAGGCATTAGTGGTTCACTACCTGCATTAACGGGCGGGCATGGAGGGGAGAGCTACAGCTTCCCTGACATTTGCTTTATAGATAGAACTGGGGTTTCTCAGGCCTACATTGGCAAGAGGGAGAAATAAATGTCCATGAGCTTGGTCTAATAGATTCCCTGTAACCTAAAGCAATGGCCTCTAAATTATCCATCCTCTATGCTAGGCAAATGCCATTTCTTTTTCTTTTATAGCTTTTGACTTTTCTGTTTAAAGGACACTTGGTATTCTCTCCTTGCAAGTTGTCATGTGAATTGGGTAGAGCAGGAGGGGAACAAAGAATGACATAGTTCTAAGTACTTTCAATGAGTGAAGTGAACACAATGTGGGAACCATCTCTGCTGCCACAGGGCAGGGAGCAGGCTTACCAGACATGGAGGGATACAGTGGGTAGTAAATGAGAACATGTCCATTTGCTTTGGAGCTAGAGCCAAAGGTGGGCTCAGACTGAGGAAACCTGGCCTGAGAATGTTGGTTTCTCAAGGGACTCTGTAGTACAATTCTTGGTGTTCCTGCCAAGTGGGCCATTTGAGATCTTTGGTGAGAAAAATCACACTTTCAAAGAGGCAGCATGTGTTACTCAGCTTTCCATTGCTGTGACCAAATACCTAAGCAGACAAACTTACAGGAGGAAAAGTTATTTTGGCTCCTGATATTAGAGGTCCACGATTACTTAGCCTGTGGTGTTGTCTCTGGGCTCCGGTGAGCAGAGCATCATGGTGGAGAGGATATGGGGGAGGATAGCAGCTCACCTCATGACAGCCAGGAAGCAGAGAGAAGAAGCTCGAGAGGAAGTGGATAGGGATCAAATATATCCAGCAATGCCACATCTTCAGTGATCTACTTCATCCAGTTAGGCCGCATTTCTGAACAAACCCACTGAGCTATAAACTCATCGATAGATTACTCCACCTGACGACATCAGAGTCCTCATTATCTACTCACTTCCTCAAAGCACGTCAGCTCTGAACATTACTGTGTTTGATGACCAAGCCCCTGTCATGAGCACATTACAGCAGAGTAAGGGACTTGAACAGATCAGGCAACAGACCCACACTCTCTTTTGAATACACTGTTATGCACACACCAAAATTTTACTTTATAAGACACATTCACTTAGGTATAAGGTCCCAATCCCAGTTACCCATATGAGTATGAGACAAAATCAAGTCCAAGTTATTCACCGAACACAGCTTTGGGTCCCACTCAAGGCAGACAGGGAGAATGCACCAACCCAACGGAGGCCCCGCAGAGTCCTTGCCCCCTGAGGCTAGCGTCTGTGGCTCGTGAGCGAAGCTCAGTTCTTCCCTGGAGATTGTTGGTCTGATTTACTTTTCTGCAGTGTCTCTTTATTGGGTTCTTGTGCTGGTGTCCCTCCAGCTTATCCGTTGTTCCAGCTGTGGTTGGTGGGCCATCTGTTCTTGGATGTCACCAATCAGCTTCTTTGGGCATTCTCTTAGAATTCCTGGCTTCAGTCACCAGTGTGCTATTATGTCATCGTGTACTTACTGCATCTGCTGCCACCTTCCTTACAGTCCCCGATGCGTCATTCTTGGGGGGCATAGCATATGCAAACGATGGCATTATAACTGGATAGAAGTTTAGTCTCCTGAGTCAGAAAGATGCGGGTTCAAGTCCTAGATCAAGTGTGCAGCCAACTTGATTGAATTACACCTTGTTTTATTTTCTTCTTTTCTGAACACATTTAGGACTTCGTGTATGTGTGCCCACACCGTCAGACAATTAGTCTGAATTGCCTAACTACATGCTGTCTTCCGATCTGATGTTTCCAGGCTTGGGCCCTGAAAGAGAACGTACAAAGTTCTTCCAGAGCCTCAAGCCAGACTGTCTCTAGAAACTTTTCTAAATGCAGAAGTGGCTAGCACCTCCTAGTCAAAGAGGCCGCAGTGGTAAAAATGTAATGAGGAGCCCACCGGGGTACTCTTGGGAGGCTGCAGGAAGCAAGAGGTTCCAATAAGAGTTTAGGAAATGATGCTGTAGGGACTGACTCCCCAAACTCTGTGCCAAGATGCCCCATGGTGCTGCAGTAAAGTCATAGAGGATATTTTGAATTAGTATATTTTGAATTTTTAAAGATATACAATGATTCTTGACACCCATCAGACATTGTGGTAAATATTAGACATTCCTTCAAGGTTAGATGACACAATATTCCTGTCAGTGATACTACAGTTTTACGAATTTTCGATGACAGTAATAACAAGAAGAAAGTACCTTGCAAAAGTCCAGGTGGAATGAGAAGAGGGAGAGGAGGCATCTAATCTGATTCTACAGTTTGAGAAGCCACTCGGTGCCCAACAAGTGCATCCATCCTGTTAATAAATAATTATTATTCAAGGATATTGGTATGTTATTTTTCTTCCAATTTATGTGTGTATTTTAAAAAATGGCTATTTTATCGTCAGGACATAAATACTGATGAAGTTCTCTGGACCTACCTCCTTAATAAACAGAACTGGTAGGAATTTCTTTTGGCCTGTGGGACTGTTTTAAAAATTTACTAAAACATTAAGAGTAGCATGAATAGAAAGAGTTTGGGAACCTCTGCTATGAAGTCTGCTAAAAATGCTGTAGAATGTATTGCTTGATAGACGTACCTGACTTAGCTCAGGGAACAGCTAAGTGTGAGTGAACCAGAGGACCGAAGCACGTCAGAGGCAGGACGGACATTTGAAATCAGCTAGGTCAGCACCCTCATTGAATCCTTACCCAATCATACTGTTATTGGGTCTGGATGGCCAGGGAGGGAGTAGGAAGGGCAGATGTGTATCAAGGGGCAGCAGTGGCAAGGTATAACCTCCAGGCAACAAACAGCCCACTCGGCAAAAGAAAGTGCTTTGATTCATAAACATCACATACCTGCTTCCTCTTCCTCCCACCAATTGGGCGGATGGGCAGTGGGTAAAGAGCAGCCTGAGCAGGCTTAAAGGATGTGTTAGCACAAATAGTCCAGCTGGAGCACGGCAGAGGCAGGACTCTGGCCTGCAAGGACTAGGCTGCCATGCCAGAGCGTCTGGCTCCCAGGGCCTCTCACCTTGTTTGTTACTTTCTCAAGGGTAGGCTGGGACATTTATATCACCAGGAACCATCTTGATCTAAATTAAATCTCCCCCAGTCTCAAAAAGGCAGAGCCGAGTTCTGCAACAGGAGTGGTTTGGGCTTTGTGTTCTTCCGTGCCTGGCATTCAGTCGTATCTGCATCAGGATTGCAATGCGGAGCACAGGGCCCATAGCTGTTAGAAAAGGGGAGGTGGGCTGGGAGGGTGCCGCGGGGACTCGTGGCAAGAAAGGCAAAGTGTTCAGAGCGCTGGGGCAGGTCAGGTGTAAAGGCGCTGCAATTTACCTAAATATTGGAGACGGGCTACTTGTCAGATAATGCGAACTCAATTAGATCTGAAGGGATTTGGAGGTCAACTGGGCTCAGGCTGGTTATCTGTTTGCAAGATACAAAGCAACATCCAGATAAATTGCTAATGAAAGGCAGCTGTGTAGAGCCCTCTTTGGCCACCTAGAGACTGGCCAAGGAAGAGAAGTGTTGAGAGAAGTCCAGGGCTTAACGAAGACAGCCTGGTGTGGTGGAAATTGTGCTGGACTAGAAGTTAGGTGTTCTGGGTGTTAGGGTTGCTCAGCTGCTAATTAGCTCAGCGACCTCTCGTAACTCATTTTGCTTTTCTAGACCCCCATCCACCCACATGCAGGGCACTGAGAGGCCTGGATGACATACAAATGTGGCCATTCATCAAGTGCTTTCTAAGCACCAAGGGCTGTTTTAGGCACTGCACATACTTTAGCTTATTTAACTCTTGCAGCCCGTATCTGAGGTAGAGATGAAGGCGACCTATAATTGTAAGTACAAATGAGGAGATGGAGGTCAAGTAGGAGTAACCATGTCTTCATTTCTCTCAGTGTGAGTTCAAAGCATGGGCTTCTGTCCACCACATCAAAGTCAGGGGACTCACTGTCCATGAGATTGGGGCTCAGTATATCTACCATGGGGCCCACCCACTTGCGGGTTGAATAAGTATCTGGGTTATTTTGATGTAAGTTGGGCATGAACTCCTGTTTGAGAAATATTTTCCTAAACTTTGTGGCCTTCTCCACTTGAGAAACCATAAAATGACTTGCTCCCATAAGGCAAAGTGTGGACAAGAGGGGGCCTTGAAGAGCAGAGACAGCCAAATGCAAGCTGTGAGAGGACCATCAACATATGTTCTGGCCACAGTCCCAAACTGTCACCTGGCAGTGTGCAAAACACAAGTAAGTGAGGCTACATGCAGTTTAGTGGTTGGATAATTTTCCTGAGTAGGAAGCTCATGCTGGGTGAAGAGCAGCCTTTGAGACCATTCACTCTACCTATCATTAATTATATCATCTCATATGAGCACAGCATTCCAGCTTTTTGTCTGCAGTATCCTTTCCTAACCACTTCATAAAATGCATATGATATCTCTATCTTATAAACAAGAAATCTGAAGTTGAGAGATGTTAAATGCTGCCATGGCTTGAGCGTGGTTTGTCTCCACCATAACACACGCGGAGGACTGGTCCCCAGTTAACAGCGGTCCTTTGTGAGGGATTAATACTTTTCTCCAGGCAGCAGCTTCTCAGTCTCGCCAGAGTAGCTAGCTACCCGAATGGTGAGTTGTTATAAAGTAAGCCTAGCTTCTCCCCTCCACCTCTCTTGCCTACACGCTCTATCACGCACACATACTTCCTTTTGTGCTTTGCCGCTATGGTCTGAACCACCATCTGACTTTTCCCAGAAGCCAGGCAGGTGCAGGCACCTCCGTAACTGTGAACTGAATAAACACCTTTTCTTTATAAAGTATCCAGCCTTCGGTATTTATCATAGCATGGCTAAGACCTTGGCGGTCTCCCAGCGGGTAAGTGGTGGGATGGGGACTGGGATTTTGGTCTGCTTTTATTACATCTAATTCTCTCTCCAGTATCCTGTGGCTGGGTGTTAATGGCCCAGAACCCCTACAGGCACAATGGGGCCACAGAAGGAACAGCAGACAGCCTCTTTGCCCTTAAATAGTTCACAATTTCGTTGTGTGAAAGAGAAAAACAACTAGAGACTAATACCGAGTGGCCTGCCTGACCTAAAGAGAACTGAGAAGAAACTAGCTGTGAAGAGAACTTTGCCCAGTGGAGACTGTGCCTGTGCTTGTGATCTGAAAACAACACAGACTGCTGGACGCTGAAAGACAACATCTCCCTAGGCCGGATTTGGCGCAGGAATCTTCTGCTTGCGAGTCTTCCATGGATTCTCTGCTCATAGGATAAACTCCAGAGTCCAGCTCCCCGTACACCCTTTACTCTTCCTGGTTTCCCTTCCTGGAATACTTGTTCCTGGCCATGCTCTTCTACCTTACCCCCATCGCATCTCAAGTATCCATTCCTTCTTCCTTCACTGAGATCAACTCCTACCCTATGTATGCCCGCATAGTATCTTGGACTTATTTCTTTGAAGCACCTATTACAAATTGAATTGATATTTAATCTTTGCCTTCCATACTAAATTAATTTCCATGGGTCAGCTATTGCGTCTATTCTGCTCACTACTATATCCCTGGTACCCAGTGAGGGGCCCATCATAAGAATTCAAATATTAGTTGCAGAAATGAGTGAATTAATGAGCACCTGGATCTGTGGGTGGTTAAAAAATTGAATGAATTGTAGAAACTGAGATCTGTGATTTGGGAATGCAAGCTAGTTTACTATGCTCATTTCACTTCAGTGGGTTTTTATTTTTTCCTGGCTAGGCAAAGCAGAATGAGACCTGGTTTCTTATAGTCATGCTTATAAAAGGAAGAGGAACAAAGAAAAGATGGTTGCGTATGTGGTTTCCTTTTGGAAGAGCTGATGCATTTAGCTTTCCCAAAGGTTATAGTTCAGAGCCAAGAGTATATGCATAAGAGTTTTTATGTTTTCTTTTTGTTTTGCTTTTTGTTTTTTGTTTTTGTTTCCCAACGGCCTGTATTGAGTCCCTGCAGGATATAAGGGGAAAAGAAAGAGATGGTTCTAAGAAAGGGTGTTCAGAGGGCAACAATGTCCAGAGCCAGACAATGCCCCATGATACCCAGCGCCGAATAATCTCAGGCTAGCTGCATTTGTTCCCTGGGAATCTGTCAGAAGTGCAAATTCCAAGGCTCACCACAGACCTGCCAATCAGAAACTCTGGGGCTGGAGTCCAGCAATGTACTGGAGCTGCTAGCGTAGACCCTTGGGAGAGACTGCGTGCAGCTCTTCTTAATTCCATGGCCAGGGAAGGCAGAGTGGTAGTTTGAGCCTGGCTTTGTGAGAATATTTACACCACAGAAATTGGCAAATGCAAATCAGATATTTTTTTCCTTATAGAGACAATTGTTAAAAATTTACAGGGGACACCATCTGGC